>JAXIVD010001124.1:97075-99943 GCA_036785275.1 Cancer borealis
TGCGTTTCACCAACGTAGGTATGGAAACCTCTTATATTTGCAGACACAATCCTCACCTCACTAGCGGCCTCCTTGGTGGAGGTGCGTGAACTGTGGTGGAGCGGTGGCACCTCCATAATAGAGGGTGTGAGGTGGAGGGATGAAAGACCAGGGGTGTTGGGGTCCCTTGGGGGGCCGTCAGTGCTGGTCCACCTGACCTCACTGGGTGTGTGTTCGGCTGTTGAAGGTGCCAGGTAAACGTTTTCAATGCTATGAAAGTCTCCTGGTTACTTTCCCTCACTGCCTCCACTAATTCCTGCTGCCTTTGGTCAGCAATTTTTGCTTTGCAATTTTGCGAGGAATGAAAGCGGCCGTGGCAATAGTCACACACTTTCCTCGGGCACTGATCGCGAGTGTGGCGCCAACTCTTACACTGCGAACACTTTTCTGCTTGTTGTTCCCTGGGAAGGTGTTGCCTGGGATGGGATGTGGGTCGGGGCTGATTCACACCCTCCTGACGTGACACTTGCCTGGGCCCACCTGCTGCCTCAACCCCGGAGGCAGCGTCACTTCCTGATGCGTTTCTCCACCACCTCTGTTGTTGTCGTAGACGACTGTTCTGAGCAGCCTGTTGGGGGCAATTTTCCCTCCCTCCCAAGCTCTCCCCACCACGAGCAGGTGACACAGTCCGCTCCTCAGCTGATTCAGGGGCAGGCTGAGGTGAGGGTGAGGTCGTGGTGTTGGAAGGTGAGGTAGACAGAGACGGGTTGGGAGGCGGAGGCGGGAGAGGAGACGGGTTGGGGGGTGAGGGAGTTGGGTTGGGAAGAGGGGGAGGGGGATTAGTACCCTCGCCAGGTGTATTTCCACTGTCCTCTCTTGGAACTGTGATCCCAGCCTCACCGTCTATGCTGTGGGGTCTAGCTGAGCAAGCCACTGACCTCTGCTGAATGTCCTCGCTGGCTCGCGTGGCCAGTAATGTGTCCCACACAGACAGAGCCTCCACTAATACACTCCTTTTGTCCACGAGGTTGTCAGTCACGCTTCTGTAGTGCGTTAGCTGCGCACTTTTGGAGGCAAGTTCCTGTCGAGCAATCCTTAACCGGCGCACCACGTCCTCCTTCGGCAGGTCGTCAAGGCCGTCGTCGTTGTCCACCTCAATCTGGAGTGTTGAAGTGGGTGTGTCTGGGGCTGCCAGGGTGGTGCGGTTGGTGAACGTCACAGGATCACTTATTCCCGCCAAGCCGCGGAGGTGTCCTGTGTCGCCGCAGTTAAATTCTGCCCTGTCCCCTAGACAACGCCCGTGACACAGGTTAGGGCAGCTCTCTCCAACAAACTGCTTGTCTGTTTGTAGATCAGCCTTACGTCCACACACTGCACACCAGGAACTAGGTCTATATCCACATAGACCGGTGGGTCTTTCAATGAGACGTGATAGACAGTCGACACCCATACTTGTAGGCTGAGTAGGTGGCTGGTGGTGGTGCTGGTAGCAGGTGGCCTCTCTCTCTCTCTCTCTCTCTCTCTCTCTCTCTCTCTCTCTCTCTCTCTCTCTCTCTCACTCTTTTTTTTTTTTTTTTTTTTTTTTATTAAAACATATGACACAATTATGTACAGAAAGAACTTAAAGCTGTGCATTGGCGTGCACAGCTATATTAAAAGTTCCATGACACATGAAATATATACTACATAATAACTTATAATACATAATATATAATATTAGCACCACATCGCTAAAAAGTTCATGTTACGTGTGGGGCAGGAATGGTGTAGGGAGTGTGCCTCTCCAGGTGTTGGCGGCCATCTTTGCCTGCTGGTTGGATATATGTGGTACATCAGGCGTGGCCTCCGTGAAGCCGTTCCACAGTCGAGCTGCCCTGGCCATATAGGTCCGTTGGTGCTGCGACGTGTGGGAGAGGGGCACCACCACACGTTGATTTCCTGTTGCTGCTTGTCGCGTCGTCCTATGGGCTGGGTGAGGCGGCAGGCACAGCCGGGTGAGGTGGGGGATGCGCAGCACCTGAGTCTTGTGACAGACAGTCAGGGCTGATACGTCCCTGCGGTGTTCGAGAGACGTCATGCTGGAAGGGATCTCCGCTTCTTCCCCCAGCAGTCGGAGGGCACGTCTCTGCACCGCGTCAAGGCGCCGGGTGTGAGTGGCGGCACCGGACATCCATGCCAAGGCACCATATTCCATACATGGACGAATCTGTGCCTTGTACAGAGTCAGGATGCCTCGGGAGTCGAGGTTTCCCGCCACCCTGCGAAGGGCAGACACACGCTGAGAGGTCTGGCGGGCTACAGACGTGATGTGTCGCTCGTAGCGCAGCTCCCGGTCAATGGTGACTCCCAGGATCTTGATGTTATCCTGGAGGTGCAGCCGAACGCCCTCAAACCGTAGCTGTCCCTCCACTGCCTGAGGAGCAGCAGGAGACCGGGAGACGACCATGGCGTGTGTCTTATTCGGCACGAAGTCGACCTGCCACACCTTACCCCACTCCTCTGCTGCCTTCAGCTGCTTGTTGACGGCGGCGACGGCGCGCTGGCTGTCCTGACGGCAATAGGAAAGGGATATGGTGCAATCGTCAGCATAAGCCTTAACTGCTGGTATCTGGTCTCTCTCTCTCTCTCTCTCTCTCTCTCTCTCTCTCTCTCTCTCTCTCTCTCTCTCTCTCTCTCTCTCTCTCTCTCTCTCTCTCTCTCTCTCTCTCTCTCTCTCTCTCTTTCTCTCTCTCTCTCTCTCTCTCTCTCTCTCTCTCTCTCTCTCTCTCTCTCTCTCTCTCTCTCTCTCTCTCTCTCTCTCTCTCTCTCTCTCTCTCTCTTCTCTCTCTCTCTCTCTCTCTCTCTCTCTCATTTAGTGTTAGAATCATCACTAGTGTTCTTGGGTAATCA
>JAXIVD010001125.1:0-10000 GCA_036785275.1 Cancer borealis
CTTGTGTGGACGAAATTGCATCACCGATTTCATTTTTATTTGTATAAATCAATAGTTTATTGATATATATATATATATATATATATATATATATATATATATATATATATATATATATACATATATATATATATATATATATATATATATATATATATATGTATATATATATATATATATATATATATATATATATATACATATATATATATATATATATATATATATATATATATATATACCCAAACACACACACACACACACACACACACACACACACACACACACACACACACACACACACACACACACACACACATACACACACACACACACACACACACACACACACACACACACACACACACACACACACACACATATTTCACTCCTTACCAAGAAAACAATGTCGGTAAACATCCCATGAATACTGATGTGGGTGGCGTTGAACTTGACGGTCATGAGTCCCAAACCAATCGAACCCAACACCTAACGCCCAATACCCTTCTCCTTTCCTCCTCAACACACTGCCCCCTCGTGCCGCCCCACCCTCAGTACACCACACACTGCCTTTAATAATACCCTCTTTCCCCATACAACAGATGAGGGGTATATAAAGGAGATAAAGGAGAGGCAATACTTACCTTCAATGTCATGCGAGATATGAAAGGAAGAGAGAGTGAGGGTGGAACTAGAGGGAAGAAGTAAGATAAGTTGGTATGAGGGAAAGGTGGAAAGAGATGAAGGGGAGGAAAGGATGAAAATACGAGGGAAAGAGGAGAGAGAATTAAAGGAGGGAGGAATGTTGCAGTGTAGGATGGAGCAATGTGAGTAGAATTACAAGGGTTAATCTGGATGAAGATGAAGAAAGACAGACAAGAGAAGAGACAAGCTAATGGATACAGAGAAAGAGAAAAAGATATAGAGAAAAACAGAAATATAGACAAAGAGAGAATGTACAAGGAAGACAGAAAGATAATAAGTGAAGATAAAAGAGAGAGACAGATAGATAGGAAAGATAGTAAGAGAAAAAATAGATAAAGGGGAAGGACAAAAGAAAAAGATGAATGGTAGATAGAAAGGAAAGGGCAGGAAAAAAATGACTAAATAAGGAAGACAAAGGGAATGAATGGAAGGAAGGAAAGAGGAAAGGAAGAAAAAGGAGAAAATAGTAAGGCAAGTAGGCAAGGTAGAAGAGAAAAGAGAAAGAGAAAGAGAGAGAGAGAGAGAGAGAGAGAGAGAGAGAGAGAGAGAGAGAGAGAGAGAGAGAGAGAGAAAAAGAGAAAGAGAGAGAAAGAGAAAGAGAAAGAGAAAGAGAAAGAGAGAGAGAGAGAGAGAGAGAGAGAGAGAGAGAGAGAGAGAGAGAGAGAGAGAGAGAGAGAGAAAGGGAGTGTATCTGATGAACGGAGTAGTAGTGAGAGTCTGGCAAGGCAACGCATCACTGAACACCTCTGAGCTCGTTATAACGGCAATATTAATTAGAGAGAGAGAGAGAGAGAGAGAGAGAGAGAGAGAGAGAGAGAGAGAGAGAGAGAGAGAGAGAGAGAGAGAGAGAGAGAGAGAGAGAGAGAGAGAGAGAGAGAGAGAGAGAGAGAGAGAGAGAGAGGAGAGAGAGAGAGAGAGAGAGAGAGAGAGAGAGAGAGAGAGAGAGAGAATCATTTACATTTAGTCTTCCTACTTCTCTAGGGTAAGGTTAAATAAGTAGACAGAAATTCTGAGAGTGCCACGTGAGACAGAGGTACAGTGCCACGTTAATAGCTTATTCTAATTGGTAGAAAGTGCCTAGAATAGTGTCCCCTAATTCGTTAAGACAAATGAGCATTCTATACACAAAGGTGAAGTCTATTATTTCAAAACGTAACCACTTAATGATTCATGGAAATGCTGAAAACCTTGACGCAATAATTATAACACAAATTTAGCTTAATACACGATAATTAAGATAAGGATAAAATAGCGAAGTAGCACTAAATCGGTATAATATATTCGTAAGTAATGGCTAGAGAAGAATCGGGAACTATTTTATTATATGTAAAAAAAAAAAAAAACATAATGAATTGCATCAAACTCGATAAAACAGACATAGATGCATCCAATTCCCTTTATATAGAAGTCATGTGAAATAGTCTTTGGTGTTACCTGTTGATCTAACAAACTAAAAAAAAAATTTTAATCCTATAATGCTTCACACCGAATATAAAATATGCCATAAATTTTCGAAGACTAATAACCCTTCATTAAACGAGTCAACTCTAATGAGCGATCGCGAAAGTCAGACATTAATAATTTTACTAAAGATGCATTTCTCTTTCAGTCTATTAAAACCCTTACACGAGGTAATAATATTTGTGATTTAACATTTAGAAACTACTGTGATATTATTTATACCGGCGAACCGACGAACTTTTAGCAATCACAGCACGGTGATAATTATACTTAATATTCACGCCAAAACAAGAGGTAATGCGCTTTTGGCACCTAATTATAGTGAGTCTGATTCTGTAAACATGAAAAGGGAAATTAAATCAATAACAAGATGATAATTGCATAGAATAAATTTACGGTACATTCACAGCTAAATTTTAACTTCATCGAAAGCAAAAATACGTCATACAAAATACACGAAGAATAGATCGATGTAAAGAGTAATAGATGACTAATTATTTATTGAAAAGTATCGGCTATTAGAGAAAAGCTTACAAGATATGAATTAAAGCAGACTTTGACGTAAATATTGTGTTAATCTTAAATATACATTCAAAAAGGCAATAAAAAGGAGTTAAGAAATCTCTCAATTGTCGTCCGATTCGTCAAACATCAGTTGTAATAATTTCAAGAAACTGTTCATATCCACCTGACGTAATAAAAACGACTATATTTGCGAGGCCACACCTGAAACACGCGGCACAACTCTGGTCACTAAATTACATTAGAAACCACAACTTATTTGGAAATAGTACAAAGGCGAGAGACAAGACAAGACAAGACGAGACCTGACGCTGCGTCATCCATGGTGCGAAGAAAGATTAATGCGTTTAGACATGTTCTCTTCCCTTGAATGAAGCATGAGAAGTTATATAATTTCCATATATTAAATACTTGTTATTGTTTTCTCTGGAACAGGTGAAAGATTGTGAGCAAAGTGAAAGAAAAAGATGCCATCCAGTGCAGTTAAGACATTGAAAGTTCTTAAAGGTAAATAGCATATAAGTAAACCGTTTCACTACTTAAACTAACAAACAGGAAGATTGTCTATGATGAAAATTTTTTCTAAAGTATCTAAACTAACTAAAATTTCTGATTGTAAACGGAAAATTAAAGTTTCCATTCACAAAATATTTCGGTCACAGTCTGTACAATGTTCATGTCTGTTTTTCACAAGGTACGTACATGGTGTTCCCTTGTAACTGTTTCCTGTCGACACGTTGTCAGAGTGAGTGCGGAGCGGGAGGAGGTTTGCTCTACATAGTCTGCTATTAGTAGTGCGTAGTTCAGCAGATACCCTCGTAATAGACCAGCAGTTCTCCTGGTATCTGTTGTTCTCAGGCAATGTTATGTAATCCTCCTCCTTATTCACCTCCTGCTCTCACTCGCAAAGGTGATTCGCTGTCGTGGCTTAGGAGAGACAGACTAGAAATGTGAGTTTCAGGCAAATTAATACGATAAATCTAATACAAATTGTTGTTGTTGCTGTTGTTGCTTTTTTATTGTTGACAAGGAAGAGGTTGAGAAGGAGTAGAAGGCGGAGGAAGAGGAGGAAGAGGAAGTTAACTTTCTCTTGCTGCTTACAAACTCGTGTTAGTCTTTTCTTGATACGGAAAAAAAATCTGGAGACGAAATGATCCTCTCACACTTTCCTAATAGTTGCCAATAAAACTTTTGTCATCTTCTCCTCCTCCTCCTCCTCCTCCTCCTCCTCCTCCTCCTCCTCCTCCTCCTCCTCCTCCTCCTCCTCCTCCTCCTCCTCCTCCTCCTCCACTTCCTTGTTGCCTGGCGGGGCGTGGTTAAGCTGAATGCAACAGGAAGTGGTAGAAGTGTTGTGGGTGAGACAGCAGCCTGGGTGTGATGGGTCTGTAATAGGTCTGTGACAGGTTGCGGACGTGCGTACCCCGACGTGTAACAAAGTGCCTCTCCACTCCTGAGTTATGGGACAATACTTCCACTTTGTCACGGCATCCCCCACAGACCTGCACTGCCATAAATTCAGATGAATGGCCGCCTCTTGGATAATGGGTGAACACTTTTTGTAATGGGATTGAAGTGAGTCATTCAGGTTCCCTCCACCCAAACATTATGCTGCTCCCATCATTGCCATTGTTTACATCAGATTATAATGTTTTCTCATCTATGTTGCAAATGGACATAACCTACCGAAAAAATGTTGGAATTTGAAGGTGTCCAACGTCAAGGAAAACCAAAAATAATCTACAAAAAATTATATCTCCATACACAGAAATATATACATCAGCATTAAAGTCGGGAAGATGGTGTTCTTGGGGACTGTCAAGGAGTTGGTATTTTTTGATTTTACAATGGGAGGTTGAGACACAAAACTACAACACTTACGCTCTGGGTTCACTCCTTAACGGCAAGAAGTGTGTTAGATACGCGTAATTGAAACATAAGAAAACCAATCACATCAACGACTGCTATATTGTCGTGCATGGTGTGTGTGTGTGTGTGTGTGTGTGTGTGTGTGTGTGTGTGTGTGTGTGTGTGTGTGTGTGTGTGTGTGAACAATGGTCGTAATATGAAGCATAGCAATGGATCATTTGTCAAAACTTTTCAACAGAAGCCATCATACAATTTGCATAGAATAACGTCAGGTTTAATTATGTCTGGCGGCAACACTTAGACACTTTTCTTTATGTTCAGTGCATTCCTAATAGTCCGCCTATTTCCCCCTCTCACCCCCTCCATACATATACCTTTTCCGTCCGTGCAGTCACTCATAACAGACTAACAACATTTTATCTCGTTTATTCCGTTTATTCCGTGTCCGCCGCCGCTTATACCGGACTCAAGTATTCCTAGAGCAGTGATTCTCAAACTGGGAGCCATGGCCCCCTTGGGGGCCATGGCAAGAATTTAGGGGGGCCATGGTGGGCTGTTGGATAGTATACATTTCTAAATAATGTTAGGAATCTGAATTGAAGAAAAAAATGCATCACTGTCCTGGCAAAGATTCGGAGCATGAAGCTCTCCCCTTTTACTCCAAAGTGCGCTGGCTTTCCAAGGGCAATGTTGTGAATCGAGTGTTTGAACTTCGGGGGGAGCTTAAATTGTTCCTGGAAATGCAAGGGAAAGATGATCTATTGAGTCATTTCAATATGGTTTTGTGGGAGCCACGCCTTGCATATTTAGCAGATATATTTGAGCAGCTAAATAGGTTGAATCTGAAGCTACAGGGCAAGGAATGAAATGTGTTTCACCTGATGGATTGTCTTCGTGGATTTCTTGCCAAGCTCCAGAATTGGCAAAGGAAAGTCGGTGCCGGGAATGTTGCCATGTTTGAAAACCTTTCAGCTGTCCTTGACGAAAACGAAGAAGATAGTCTGCTTGACCCATTACTTAAAACTGAAATCACTCAGCATCTGAGATCATTGGAAAGTGAACTTAATATGTACTTCCCAGAATTCGAGGAGGAAGAAGGGAAGTTGGTAAGGAATCCATTCTCTGGCATTCTTGATATTACTACCATTCCCAGTGAAGTTCAGGACGAGTTCCTTGATCTCAAACATGATTCTGCTGCCAAAGATCTCTATGAAGAAAAATCTCTGAATGTATTCTGGTGTTCAATGCATCAGTCATATCCAAAAGTCAGTGAGATTGCACTTCGATTACTCTTGCCTTTTTCAACTACCTATTTATGTGAGTCTGGTTTCTCCACCCTTCTACAAATCAAGAATACGAGCCGGAACCGATTGGATGTGGACCCCGACATGAGATGTGCATTGTCAGTGACACAACCTCGGATTCGTCAACTGACTGAAAAGAAACAATGTCACCCTTCCCACTGATGTGTGATGCAGAGGCTAATAATTGAACTTTTTCTCAACCATATTCAAATTTGATAGTGTCCGCTAGTCTTTTGTAGTCTAGTGATGTATGTTAAGCATATCAAAGAAATCTATCAAACATAAGATAATTGTGACTGTAAGTGTAACTGTAATAAAGCAAGGGTGTTCTCTTCATCAACATTCTATCTTATTTTATTACCTTTTTTGGAGGGGTGGGCTTTGGGAAAAAATGAAGGGGAGCCACACGAATGTTGAGAATTCATGAAAGGGGGAATGGAGTGAAAAAGTTTGAGAACCACTGTATTAGACATATTGGAAATGTCATTGCAGCATCTGAGAGACCTTATTATACTATATAACTGTCATTATGAATAATTGTTTTATGACTAAAAATTACGCAATAATATAAAACCGTATCTTTTTTCCAAAACAGAAATTTCCTTCTCATTTTCTCGCAAGCCATTAGAGATATTGGAAATATCATTGCTGCATCTGATAGATCTAATTGAAATCTACAATTGCCATTATGAATATTCGTTCTATGTATAATAATTACGCAATAAAATTAAACCGTATAATTTTTCCAAAAAATAGATTTCGTTCTAATTTTCTCGAAAGCTATTAGAGATATTGGAAATATCATTGCAGCATCTGATATACCAAATTAAACTCTACAATTATCATAAGGAATATTTGTTCTATGTATAATAATTAGGCCGTAAAATTAAACCATATCATTTTTCCAAAAAATAGATTTCGTTCTAATTTTCTCGAAAGCTATTAGAGATATTGGAAATATCATTGCAGCATCTGATAGACCTAATTAAACTCTACAATTGACATAATGAATATATGTTCTATGTATAATAATTACGCAGTAAAATTAAACCGTATCTTTCTTTTTTTTTAATTGATTTCGTTCTAATTTTCTCGGAAGCTATTAGAAATATTGGAAATATCATTGCAGCATCTGATTGATCTAATTAAACTCTACAACTGTTATAATGAATATTTGTTCTTAGATCAAATTTAGCAGTAAAATTAAACTATCACTTTTTTTTTCTTCCTCATTTTCTCAAAAGCTATTAGACATATTGGAAATGTCATTGCAGCATCTGATAGACCTTATTATACTATATAACTGTAATTATGAATAATTGTTTTATGACTAATAATTACGCAATTATATAAAACCGTATTTTTTTTCCAAAACATAACTTTCCTCCTCATTTTCTCGAAAGCCATTAGCGATATTGGAAATATCATTTCTGCATCTGATAGATCTAATTAAAATCTACAATTGTCATTATGAATATTCGTTCTATGTATAATGATTACCGTATCTTTTTTCCAAAAAATAGATTTCGTTATAATTTTCTCGGAAGCTATTTGAGATACTGGAATAACATTGCAGCATCTGATGGACCTAATTAAACTCTAAAACTATCATAATGAATATTTGTTCTATGTATAATAATTAGGCAGTAAAATTAAACCGTATCATTTTCCCAAAAAATTAATTTCGTTCTAATTTTCTCGAAAGCTATTAGAGATATTGGAAATATCATTGCAGCATCTGATAGACCTAATTAAACTCTACAACTGTCATAATGAATATTTGTTCTATGTATAATAATTAGGCCGTAAAATTAAACCATATCATTATTCTAAAAAATAGATTTCTTTCTAATTTTTTCGAAAGCTATTAGAGATATTGGAAATATCATTGTAGCATCTGATAGAACTAAAAATAACTCTACAACTGACATAATGAATATTTGTTCTATGTATAATAATTAGGCAGTAAAATTAAACCGTATCATTTTTCAAAAAAATAGATTTCGTTCTAGTTTTCTCGAAATCTATTAGAGATATTGGAAATATCATTGCAGCATCTGATAGACCTAATTAAATTCTACAATTATCATAATGAATAGTTGTTCTATGTATAAATATTAGGCAGTAAAATTAAACCGTATTATTTTTCCAAAAAATAGATTTCGTTGTAATTTTCTCGAAAACTATTAGTGATATTGGAAATATCACTGCAGCATCTGATAGATCTAATTAGACTCTACAACTGACATAATGAATATATGTTCTATGTATAATAATTACGCAGTAAAATTAAACCATATCTTTAAAAAAAAAAAAATGATTTCGTTCTAATTTTCTCGGAAGCTATTAGAGATATTGGAAATATCATTGCAGCATCTGATAGATCTAATTAAACTCTACAACTGTCATAAAGAATATTTGTTCTTAGATCAAATTTAGCAGTAAAATGAAACTATCACTTTTTTTTTCTTCCTCATTTTCTCGTAAGCAATTAAACATATTGGAAATGTCATTGCAGCATCTGATAGACCTTATTATACTATATAACTGTCATTATGAATATTTGTTTTATGACTAATAATTACGCAGTAAAATTAAACCGTATCTTTTCCAAAAAATAGATTTCTTTCTAATTTTCTCGAAAGCTATTAGAGATATTGGAAATATCATTGTAGTATCTGATAGGCTTATATAAACTGTACAACTGACATAATGAATATTTGTTCTATGTATATTAATTACGCAGTAAAATTAAAACTTTTTTTTTTTCTCCAAAAAATAGATTTCGTTCTACTTTTCTCGGAAACTATTAGAGATATTGGAAATATCATTGCAGCATCTGATAGAACTAATTAAAGTCTACAACTGTCATAATGAATATATGTTCTATATATAATCTACGTAGTAAAATTAAACCGTATCTTTTTTTCAAAAAATAGATTTCTTTCTAATTTTCTCGGAAGCTATTAGAGATATTGGAAATATCATTGCAGCATCTGATAGACCTAATTAAACTATATAACTGTTAAAATTAATATATGTTCTATGTATAATAATTACACAGTAAAATTAAACCATATCTTTTTTCAAAAAAATTGATTTCGTTCTAATTTTCTCAGAAGCTATTAGAGATATTGGAAATATCATTGTAGCATCTGATAGGCTTAATTAAACTCTACAACTGACATAATGAATATTTGTTCTATGTATATTAATTACGCAGTAAAATTAAACCATATCTTTTTTCCAAAAAATAGATTTCATTCTATTTTTCTCGGAAACTATTAGAGATATTGGAAATATATTTGCAGCATCTGATAGAACTAATTAAACTCTACAACTGTAATAATGAATATATGTTCTATGTAAAATAATTACCTATTAAAATTAAACCGTATCTTTTTTTCAAAAAATAGATTTCTTTCTAATTTTCTCGGAAGCTATTAGAGATATTGGAAATATCATTGTAGCATCTGATAGGCTTAATTAAACCCTACAACTGACATAATGAATATTTGTTCTATGTATATTAATTACGCAGTATAATTAAACCATATCTATTTTCCAAAAAATAGATTTCGTTCTACTTTTCTCGGAAACTATTAGAGATATTGGAAATTTCATTGCAGCATCTGATAGAACTAATTAAACTCTACAACTGTCATAATGAATATATGTTCTATCATAGACTACACTATACTTGACTGGACACTCGAAATCTGACCTTTTGCAAACCGGTCCTACAGCAGATTTTTAGAAAAATCAAATAAAATACTTAGAAATAAGATAGGAACCTCAAATAAAAAGCAAACACTTCAGAGTGATGAAGAGAATATGTTTATGAGCAACAAAAACAAATTAGTCAACGTACGTCATCAGTGGGCGACAATTATTAAATCCTAAGAAACCAAGAAAAACACAAAATTTGCAATAATTTCCAGAAATATTGGAATTTCAATCTGAAAACACTTACATGCATAGCCCATGTAGTCTATATTAATATGCAATACCATAGAATACACCATACGTGACTGTGCACTCGAAATCGGGTCTTTCGCAAATGTGTCCTGAGGCGATTTTTGTTTTGTTTTATTTAAATAAAATACTTAAAATCATCATAGAAACCTCAAACAAAAAGCAAA
>JAXIVD010001125.1:15000-27500 GCA_036785275.1 Cancer borealis
GCTGAAGCTGAAGAAACCATCGCTGAAGAGAAGGAAACCATCGCTGTATTGGAAAAAACTATCGCTGAAGAGGAAGAAATTATCGCTGAAGAGAAGAAAACCATCGCTCTATTGGAAAAAATCATCGCTGAAGAGGAAGAAATCATCGCTGAAGAGGAGATAACCATCGCTGTATTGGAAAAAACCATCGCTGAGGAGGAAGAAACCATCGCTAAAAAGGAGGCAATCATCGCGACGGAGGGTTTAATGTCTGGCGTGATGCACGTGCACGGCCAGGACCCTGACGCCCCCACGGAGAGCTGGGCCATGGTCACTAAAAAGAAACGGCCACACAAGCAGAAGGCCTTGCCACCTGTGACCGAGGAGAAGGCGCTGCAGCCTATGGAGGTGCAGGCCGCGCCTGCTGCACCCAAGAAGGCGACGCCTGCTCCACGCAGGAACACTCGGCGCGCCCCGAAGACGGCACCGAACAGTGTTCGAGCCTCGTGGAAGAAAGAGGTGCTGGACACCACGCTGGCCGTGGCGCCTCACCAGCGGCGCTGCATCATAGGGCCGCGTGGCGCCATACTCAAACAGGTGCTCCATGAATTCCCGGGAGTGCGCGTGACGGTGCCACCGCCGCTGGACGCAGTGACGGACACCGTGAGGGTGCGCGGGCCCCCCCAGCAGGTTGCCGGCACCGTGGCGCGCCTCAAGGCCCTGCTGCACCGCTCCGCCCACAATAACACCCACCATAACAATCACTGCCAGTCCGTCCACCCTAACACCTGCCCCACCTCCTAATAACCCATCCTCTCACCCATTTCATCCGACAACCCATGAGGTGCTTAACGCTGCAACACCTTACCATCCAAGGTGGATGCTGTCCAGAATTTTCCGCAGGACAATTGGTAAAGGGAACTGAATCACTGTACAAGCGACGTGAAGCAGCAACTATTTTGTTTGGACTGGCTCTACTCAAGACACCCGAACATAGAAACATGTTGCCATAGACTATGCATGATGTCCATGGTAGGGAAACAAGGAGAGGTAGGCAACTCCTGCAGGCAGTAAGGTGTAGGACCACCAAATACCAGAAGTCTCCAATATATATTGTCCATATATTGTCTCTAAAATCAATGCCTTGTAATTACCTATATACATGTTTTAAGGTTTTATTGTTTTATTGTTTAGACTAATTCAGTTGCTTATTTTACTTTTTAATATAGATACCTGATTCTTGTAAATCAAAACATAATGTTTTATAATTGGTTTTATAAAACTTTCTTGATCAATAAACCATAAATTATCATTATTATTATTATTACTCCCATAGACTACACTATACTTGACTGGACACTCGAAATCTGGTCTTTTGCAAACCCGTCCTACGGCAGATTTTTAGAAAAATCAAATAAAATACTTAGAATTAAGATAGGAACCTCAAATAAAAAGCAAACACTTCAGAGTATTGTAAAGAATATGTATGAGCAACAAAAACAAATTAGTCAACATACGTCATCGGTGGGCGACAATTATTGAATCCTAAGAAACCAAGAAAAACAAAATTTGCAATAAATTCCAGGAATATTGGAATTTCAATCTGAAAACACTTACATGCATAGCCCATGTAGTCTATATTAATATGCAATACCATAGAATACACCATACGTGACTTGTGTCTTCCGCAAATGGGTACTGAGGTGATTTTTTTTTTGTTTTATTTGAATAAAATACTTAAAATCATCATAGAAACCTCAAACAAAAAGCAAACACCTCAGAGTGATGTGAAGAATATATTTATGAGCAACAAGAACACATTTGTCAACATTGGGCGACAATTACTCAATCCTGAATAAAAAAACAAAATTTGCAATAATTTCCAGGAATATTGGAATTTCAATCTGAAAACACTTACATGCATAGCCCATGTAGTCTATATTAATATGCAATACCATAGAATACACCATACGTGACTGTGCACTCGAAATCGCGTCTTTCGCAAATGGGTGCTGAGGCGATTTTTTGTTTGTTTTATTTGAATAAAATACTTAAAATCATCATAGAAACCTCAAACAAAAAGCAAGCACCTCAAAGTGATGTGAAGAATATGTTTATGAACAACAAAAACAAATTAGTCAACATACGTCATCGGTGGGCGACAATTATTCAATCCTAAGACACCAATAAAAACACCATATTTGACCCATAATTTCACCCAAGGACATCCTGCCCAGGTACCCCGAGAAGTGCCATGTAGCTGCCACAAGCAGGTCTTCTGGCGGTTCAGGGTCCAGGTCAGAGAGCTCTCCAATCAACATCTGAACCACCCGATTGTCCTCCATGACCAGCTGCTCCCTGGTGGTCTGTATCTCCTCTGCCACCTCCTCCAAGGTGTATCGAGAAAGGCACACCAGGTTGACACGCCTGACGATGGCCTCACTCTCAAAGAATTGGCGTACTTGCGTCCAGAGAGACACAAGTCACTGTCTTGCAGGGGGAGAAATATCTTTGTTGCACAGAAGAAAAAAAACTGTCTGCAGTAGCAGTAAGTATAACTCCCTTGAAAAAAAAAAAGCACAAGTCACTGTCTTGCAGGTGGAAAAATATCTTTGTTGCACAGAAAAATAACACTGTCTGCAGTAGCAGTAAGTATAGCTCCCTTGAAGAAAAGCACAAGTCACTGTCTTGCAGGGGGAGAAATATCTTTGTTGCACAGAAAAAAAAAACAGTCTGCAGTAGCAGTAAGTATAACTCCTTTGAAGAGAGAGACAAATCACTGGCTTGTAAGACGCAGTCATTATCTCCCCCATCACCAATTTTTTTCTGCCCCTGGAGCTTCTGCCTTTTCATTTGGTCATGGCTTCTAGTATCCCTCACACAGTCGCCGGTGGCCTGGCGTTTGGAGGGCAACTTGGCGTGAACATCAGAGTTTGTGTCCCTGCACAAGTTGGAGCCAAAACCATTGAAAAGGTTGCCATCCACGACGGGGAGAATCTTGGTGATTACATTGTGTCCATTACAGCACTGTGTCACCTCAAACTCTGGGAACTTCCTGGCCAAACCAACAAAGATCTGCAGGAATGTGTCCTTATGGTTGTCACAACCAAAAAACCTGAAATAAAATGTGAATGTTAGCACATTACAAGTGAACAAAAAATTATACAAATAAAAATAAAAAACATCCGAAAAAAAAGAATAATTCAGAAGTACAATTAAATTTATAAATTAATAGATTAATTCCTATAGTTATATTACCTACTAGTCTGTAGCATCTATTCGTTCGAAGGATGTAAAAAAAAAAAAAACCTAATGCATGTGTGTATGCACTCACACAGCAAGATAATGGCATTTAAACATATAAAATATGTATGTATGTATGTATATACCGATGTATGTATATACAAGATGCTTAAATAATGTACTGGAAAGTGGAAACATACCACAAGAATGGAGAAGATCACATACCATAATGATACCCAAGAAAGCCAAACCAACAGCAAAGGACCTCCGCCCAATTGCACTAACAAATTACATACATAAAATATTCATGGCTGTGATCTGAAACAAAATTTAAGACCATCTTAGGATTAATGAAGAACAAAAAATAGTACAAGCTGGTTTCACTTCAGGAGCAAGAATAGAAGACAACATCTTTATACTTCAATATTGTGTAGAAATGAGTTACAGGGAAAACAAAACGTTAATTATCACATCTATTGACTTCTCAAAGGCGTTTGATTCAGTGAAGAGAGATAAAATAGTAGAGGCCTTGATTAAATACAAAATACATCCACTAATCATCACTGCATTCGCTAACACCTACCAAGATGACATAACAAAACTCAGCATCACTGAAGACCTAACCACAGAAATGAAGGTAGCAAATGGGATCAGACAGGGCTGTACAGGTTCCACAACTATCTTTAAACTCATTTATTTAATTCTTCAAGAAATGGTTTTACTACTAGAGGCATGAACATCACCTTAAGCTACGGTCACACTAGGTATGACTTCCGTTTTCCCTGGCTTGACGGCGATACGACTAGCAATCTGGTCACACTCACAAGTAGAACCACTCGCCTTGCGGAATCAGCTGATCATAACAACAAAACAAGCCGTTATGGAGGAAGCACTTTTCTTCTTCTGCCTATGAACATTTTCCATGAGACTTATAATAGCGTTACAAGAAGCTTGTGATAACATCAAAACACTGATGGAAATAAGCAAGGAATATGGCATGGAAATAAATAAAGAAAAAAGCTAAATAATCATACACAACGCAGAACACAAACCAGAGAACATTGAGGGAATCCGTGTGACTAACAATATTAAGTATCTAGGTGTTATAATAACAGACAAGGGGGATATATTTAAGGAACAGACGAATAACATGATTATGAAGGCACAAAGCTTGGCAAACCTGACCTACTCAATAATAGCAAAAAGCTGCCACAAAATCATTATAGACAAGACATACTGAAAGAGTGTTTGTCTACCAATTATTTAAGGAAATCCTGAGAAGAATCAAATGTGAATACTTTAACTGGATGAAGACAACCAGAAAATACTTAGACTGCACCAAGTTAACATATAACAACATTGATAAGTTGCAAACTATCCTACTTTATTACCCATGTGTGTGTGTGGCGGGGGGATGAGGAGTAGGTAGCTAGATTCGAATTTTGAATTAACGGATTCCATGTTTTGAGGTGACCGTGGTCATCAATCATGGTCTAACTAACTTGGTTAGACCATGACCGTGATATGTATCTATTTGTTAAATTCGCACGGTCATTTTTAAATACATAACAGTGGTGATAGTAGCCATGATCAAATAATGACCGCTACTAAAGTTTCATCATCCACCGTTTTACGCTCAGTTTCTACAGGGAGTTTTATATGAATTTAGTACTGAAATGTTCCTAAAATCTTATAAATCAGACATTACAATAACCAAATGTTGCATACTTACTGCTAAAACGAGTCCGGTGTCCAGCTAGAAGCTACAGTCGCGCGTCCGTCTGGTTCTAGTGGCAGTGGGTGACTGACTCTCACCCTTCATACCAAGGCATCACAGTCAGCTCAGCTTTCTCAGCTACGCGCCACGAATTGTTGTGAAAAACTCATTCCCAAGCCGATATAACGATAATATGGCATTTGATCACAATCAAATCATATTCAGGAATGGTGATTTCACAATATGTGATGCTTTATTTCAGAAATTATTGCCAATTTGCCTGAAATGTTTGCTATAAACAATATGCTTTATACACAACTCCCACACGGTTTTCACTCATTCTTGTAATCTTTATGTTAATTTCCTATTTGCACAAGTTGTAAAATCATTTTTTAGGTTCAGCAATGGTTCAGCAATCATTACTGATTGTAAAGACATGTAATACAATGTCCTAAGTAGAATATGAACTGATAAATGAAGTATTATCTGTCATCACTCATAGCAGCGGAATCAATAGGACTGAAATGTATATCATCTGTCAGCGATTGTCGCGAGTGTCCAGTCAAGTATGGTGTAGTCTATGGTTCTATGTATAATAATTACACAGTAAAATTAAACCATATCTTTTTTTTTTAAATAGATTTCGTTCTAATTTTCTCAGAAGCTATTAAGGATATTGGAAATATCATTGCAGCATCTGATAGACCAAATTAAATTCTATATTTGGTATAGTGAATATTTGTTCTTAGATCAAATTTAGCAGTAAAATTAAACAATCACTTTTTTTTTCTTCCTCATTTTCTCGAAAGCTATTAGATATATTGGAAATGTCGTTGCAGCATCTGATAGACATTATTATACTATATAACTGTCATTATGAATATTTGTTTTATGACTAAAATTACGCAATAATATAAAACCGTATCTTTTTTCCAAAACATAACTTTCCTCCTCATTTTCTTGAAAGCCATTAGAGATATTGGAAATATTATTGCTGCATCTGATAGATCTAAATAAAATCTACAATTGCCATTATGAATATTCGTTCTATGTATAATAATTACGGAGTAAAATTAAACCGTATCTATTTTCCAAAAAATAGATTTCGTTATAATTTTCTCGGAAGCTATTAGAGATATTGGAAATATCTTTGCAGCATCTGATAGACCTAATTAAACTCTACAACTATCATAATGAATATTTGTTCTATGTATAATATTTAGGCAGTAAAATTAAACCGTATCATTTTTCCAAAAAATAGATTTCGTTCTAATTTTATCGAAAGCTCTTAAAGATATTGGAAACATCATTGCAGCATCTGATAGACCTAATTAAACTCTACAATTATCATAAAGAATATTTGTTCTATGTATAATAATTAGGCAGTAAAATTAAACTATATCATTTTTCCAAAAAATTGATTTCGTTTTAATTTTCTCGAAAGCTAGTAGAGATATTCGAAATATCATTGCAGCATGTGATAGACCTAATTAAACCCTACAACTGACATAATGAATATATGTTCTATGTATAATAATTACGCAATAAAATTAAACCGTATATATTTTTTTTTTTTTATTGATTTCGTTCTAATTTTCTCGGAAGCAATTAGAGATATTGGAAATAGCATTGCAGCATCTCATAAACCTAATTAAACTCTACAACTGTTATAATGAATATTTGTTCTTAGATCAAAATTAGTAGTAAAATGAAACAATCACTTTTTTTTTCTTCCTCATTTTCTCGAATGCTATTAGACCAGTGATTCTCAAACTGGGAGCCATGGCCCCCTTGGGGGCCATGGCAAGAATTTAGGGGGGCCATGGTGGGCTGTTGGATAGTATACATTTCTAAATAATGTTAGGAATCTGAATTGAAAAAAAAAAATGCATCACTGTCCTGGCAAAGATTCGGAGCATGAAGCTCTCCCCTTTTACTCCAAAGTGCGCTGGCTTTCCAAGGGCAATGTTGTGAATCGAGTGTTTGAACTTCGGGGGGAGCTTAAATTGTTCCTGGAAATGCAAGGGAAAGATGATCTATTGAGTCACTTCAATATGGTTTTGTGGGAGCCACGCCTTGCATATTTAGCAGATATATTTGAGCAGCTAAATAGGTTGAATCTGAAGCTACAGGGCAAGGAAATAAACGTGTTTCACCTGATGGATTGTCTTCGTGGATTTCTTGCCAAGCTCCAGAATTGGCAAAGGAAAGTCGATGCCGGGAATGTTGCCATGTTTGAAAACCTTTCAGCTGTCCTTGACGAAAACGAAGAAGATAGTCTGCTTGACCCATTACTTAAAACTGAAATCACTCAGCATCTGAGATCATTGGAAAGTGAACTTAATATGTACTTCCCAGAATTCGAGGAGGAAGAAGGGAAGTTGGTAAGGAATCCATTCTCTGGCATTCTTGATATTACTACCATTCCCAGTGAAGTTCAGGACGAGTTCCTTGATCTCAAACATGATTCTGCTGCCAAAGATCTCTATGAAGAAAAATCTCTGAATGTATTCTGGTGTTCAATGCATCAGTCATATCCAAAAGTCAGTGAGATTGCACTTCGATTACTCTTGCCTTTTTCAACTACCTATTTATGTGAGTCTGGTTTCTCCACCCTTCTACAAATCAAGAATACGAGCCGGAACCGATTGGATGTGGACCCCGACATGAGATGTGCATTGTCAGTGACACAACCTCGGATTCGTCAACTGACTGAAAAGAAACAATGTCACCCTTCCCACTGATGTGTGATGCAGAGGCTAATAATTGAACTTTTTCTCAACCATATTAAAATTTGATAGTGTCCGCTAGTCTTTTGTAGTCTAGTGATGTATGTTAAGCATATCAAAGAAATCTATCAAACATAAGATAATTGTGACTGTAAGTGTAACTGTAATAAAGCAAGGGTGTTCTCTTCATCAACATTCTATCTTATTTTATTACCTTTTTTGGAGGGATGGGCTTTGGGAGAAAAATGAAGGGGAGCCACACGAATGTTGAGAATTCATGAAAGGGGGAATGGAGTGAAAAAGTTTGAGAACCACTGTCCAAGAGCCTGCAATCCGTTAGTGCCGCCGCGTGTGACAGACTAACGACTTCCAATATCGTGTATTCTATTCCCACCGTCGCCGCTCATACCACACTAACGACGACCTGCTTCACGTACACCGTACCCGCCGGTGCCGTGAAGACCCAGAGTCGCTACACACCAATGACTCTTAATTAAACAAGGGGAGGTGAGCGTTCCTTCACAGTGAAAGAAAGAAAGAGAGAGAGAAAGCGAGCCAGAGAGAGAGACGGTACTAGTATTTTCGTTTCCAGAATTTATAAAGTTTCAAATCAACCAATATGGAACATGGAAATTATTAAAGTAAATATATCATAAATAAAACTGAAATGCGCCTCAAGTTGTATTTCATTATTTACTTGACTCTCTTGGGACAGATGACGACGAGTTAGGCTGAAGAAGGAAAAGAAATACGCCACTCTCAACACAGGAAAATGGTTAAAACTTAAATACGTGCCCGAGAGAGTAAAGGAGAAGAGACACTAGGTGAAGGATGGCCACTGAGGGACGGAGGGAGGGAGGGACAGAAGAGAGGGAGGGAGGGACAGGAGGGACAGAAGGGAGAGAGGGAGGGACAGGAGGGAGGAAGGGACAGAAGGGAGGGAGGGATAGAAGGGACAGGAGTGGAGGGATGGAAGATGCATCTCTAAAAACAGTTTACGAAGCACTGGCCTATTTTACCTCCAGGGACCACTTACACTAGACACGCTGCCAGCCTCTTCCCACTCCCCCCCTCCAATCACCTCCCTCCACGACCCACTAACCTTATCCACACACATCTCACGTCACACACGCTAATCCTTATGTGTGTGTGTGTGTGTGTGTGTGTGTGTGTGTGTGTGTGTGTGTGTGTGTGTGTGTGTGTGTGTGTGTGTGTGTGTGTGTGTATGTGCGTGTTTTTTTTTGGGGGGGAGTGTCACTACCTCAAATTTCCTTCCACACTTCCCCACCATTCCAATTTCAACATTTCCACACCCATAAACACACTTTATTTCCATATCACACTTCTTCCCGCATCAACACATTCTTGCATACATTCCTCCATACTCTCTTCTCTCTTCTCTCTTCTCTCTCTCTCTCTCTCTCTCTCTCTCTCTCTCTCTCTCTCTCTCTCTCTCACCCATCCTCCTCTTTCCCCCTCTCCTTTCTCCTGGCGTATACACATAACCTGATACCTCCTAACCTTTCTACTGCCAAGACAATTTCATTCAGGTCCTCCAAACTGTTATTGAGGTACTACTTGAAAACTCAACGACTCCAGCAAACAATATTCTCTCCAAAACCCGTGTGCATATTAGACCTGTTTGTAGAGTTAGATGCTTTATAACGGAGGGTATTGGGTAGGGTTGGGGAGGGGGAGAAGAAGAGAAAGAAAAAAGAAATGTAGTAGTAGTAGTAGTAGTAGTAGTAGTAGTAGTAGTAGTAGTAGTAGTAGTAGTAGTAGTAGTAGTAGTAGTAGTAGCAGTAGTAGTAGTAATAATAGAACGAAAGACGAAAAAGGCAGGGCAGAAAACAAAGAACAAAGGATAAAGAAAAAAACAAGATAAAAAAAAACCAGACGATAAAACAACAAGACTGAGAGGAGAGACAATTACGTACAAAAAAAATAAAAAATAAAAAATAAACAGACAACGAAAAATATACACGAATACAAAATACCACCATTATAAAACCGCATCGTGATGGTGAGCCATTTTCTTTTTAGCCTCCATGGAGAAAGAAAGTCTTATGTATATCCACGACCCTTAAGAAAAATGTGGCCCATTAACTCCAAATTGTGGGGTTCAAGAATTACTTAAATTTCACCATTTCTCAGCATCTTTCACCTCTCCACAACATTCAGAAGCCTTCACCAGCACCAGCAGCAGCACTCAGGCTAGATTAGGTTAGGTTCGGTAAGATTAGGTTAGGCTAGATTAGGTAAGACTAGGTTAGGTTAGGCTAGGTTAGGTAAGACTAGACTAGGTTAGGTTAGGTTAGGTTAGGCTAGGTTAGGTAAGGTTAGGTAAGGTTAGGCTAGGTTAGGTTAGGTAAGACTAGGTTAAGTTAGGTTAAGTTAGATTTATCCTTAAACATTTAGTACTCTGTAACAGCAACCCACTCAAACATTTATCTAAGCATTTATCACCTATCAATAACACGCTCTTCTCATGATCATATTATAGTTAACATCCATTTTTTTTGTCATTTAAACCCAATTTCACACCACCACAACATCGAGACATCATTCATCCCATGCACCTTAAACCTCACATCTCCCATCAACATCCTTCACAACATCCTTACTTCTCTCAGCCTTTCAAATCACGTCTCTAAAACCATCATTGCCTTACAAACGATTCCCATAAACTTTGCCGGTCTCTCTCACTCCCAGCATCTTAAGTAAAGCCAAGATCCCACCTAAGCACCTCTACACATCTCAATTCATCCTCTACCATCATCTCTATCACTCTACAGATTCCCATTCTCCCTCTATGTCTCTTGGTCTCTCAGTTTTTCTATATCACCTAAGTACAACACCTCACCTCAATGTGTCTGCCTCTCCCTCCTCCTCCCTTCTCCTTCCTCCTTATTCTCCTCCTCCTTCTCCTCAACAGCTGCTTTATGTTCGTGGGTGCCAAGATGATGCTTATTATATCCTTAACACACACTCCTTAAATCCTGATCCCACCCCTTCCATTACCTACCTTAAGGCCCCTCCTCTCTTCGTACCCATCTTCCCTCTCACTTCATTCTCTGGGTACATCTCTCTCTCTCTCTCTCTCTCTCTCTCTCTCTCTCTCTCTCTCTCTCTCTCTCTCTCTCTCTCTCTCTCTCTCTCTCTCTCTAGTGGCCCAAAGTACATTGCATTTCATCTCCCTATAAATTACCATCCTCCTTCTCCTCTTCCTCTTCCTCTTCCTCTTCCTCTTCCTCTTCCTCTTCTTCCTCCTCCTCCTCCTCCTCCTCCTCCTCCTCCTCCTCCTCTTCCTCTTCCTCTTCCTCCTTCTCTTCCTCGTCTTCTTCCTCCTCCTCCTCCTCCTCCGCCTCCTCCTCCTCCTTTTATCCTCTGTTATTACTATCGCAAATGTTACTAATACTGTTACTAGCACTACTATTCCCTCTCTATTTCTTTTTATTCTTACTCTTATTCCTCTTATTCTTATTCCTATTCCTCCTATTCCTCTTCCTGGTGTTCCTCTTCCTTTTCTCTAATGCTGTGTACCCAAGGACTCCCTACCCTTTCCTCTCCCTCCTTGAACTGGAGGTAACCCTTGACATTTGAGGGGGAGGGTAAAGGTGGAGTGGTGGTAGAGGATGCTCTCTCTCTCTCTCTCTCTCTCTCTCTCTCTCTCTCTCTCTCTCTCTCTCTCTCTCTCTCTCTCTCTCTCTCTCTCTCTCTCTCTCTCTCTCTCTCTCTCTCTCTCTCTTTCTACGGTTGTCTTTCCTAAGGTAGAAGGAGGATGACACCTTCCTTTAATCATCATCGATCTACCTGGAGCTACTTTAAGGGAAGGGAAACAAGGTGGGAGTCTTTTTGTGCGGGAAGGGGAAGGGAGGCTGTTGATGTCAAATTAATGAAGTTGCCCATATTTTTTTCTTTTTCCAAGTGACACGAAAAATTATAGATAGGTACATATAGATCGAGGAGGAGGAGGAGGAGGAGGAGGAGGAGGAGGAGGAGGAGGAGGAGGAGGAGGAGGAAGAGGAGGAGGAGAGAAGAGGACGATGACAACAACGAAGAAGACTATGAGGAAGATACGATAGGCAAGAAATACAGAAAACAAAGAAACAAGAAAACAAGATAAGACCAAACAAACAAACACGACAAAGAAAAATAAATCGAAACAAAGAAAAATAACAGAACAGATAACAGAGGTGGCAACAGCAGGAGAAACAACAGAAGCACCAGCAGCGTCAGGAGTAGCAGCTGAGGGAACAGGGAAAAGGAGGAGGAAGGAAAAACAGGAGGAGGAGGAGGAGGAGGAGGAGGAGGAGGAGGAGGAGGAGGAGGAGGAGGAGGAGGGAGGTGTATCTCTTAGGAGGCATCAAGGAACGAGAAACAATCATCCCGAACAGCGTGCAAAGTAAGAAAGAAAAACCACCACTTGAGGAATGACAAATGTATTCCTAATTTCAACGTACTCGCTTTAACATTCTTCTCTCTCTTCTCTCTCTCTCTTCTTTCTTTCTTTCTTTCTCTCTTTCTTTCTTTATTCCTTCACTTTTCTCTAGTTCCTCATTTATTCATTATACTTTCGTCCCTTTTATTTTAATTTTCATTGTCCTTCCTCTTTTTACACTTTTTTCCTCATTTCATTTTTTTCATCTTAAAATACTTTCTTTTTCTTTTCTTCTTTTCTCTCGTTATTGTCTTTGTAAATGTCTCTTCTTCTGTTTCTTTTTTTTTCCTTCTCAAAGCACTTTTATTTTCCTTGTATCCTTTTCAAATTGTTTCGTTGTTTTTCTTTGATATTTTTCCTCCTTTCCTTCACTCCTTGACATATATTTTTG
>JAXIVD010001125.1:37500-85000 GCA_036785275.1 Cancer borealis
TACGCCCACCACGCCAGTGAAGGGTGTGATGGGTGGGGGCTTGGACCACATGGGAGGAGCACTCGCTGTTTGGGTGGTGGGTGCCTGGGTGCATGGGTTGGCAGCGGGGGTGGTGGGTGAGGGAGGCGGCGGCTGTCCCCCAAACGGCAGTGGTGTGTATGGCGGTGTTTGGTAATATGTCGTCCCTCGTTTGGGTGTTTCAGTTGTTATGGTCGGTCATCAATCAATTTGTTTTCATATATGTAAAACAAACTATGAATAGACGTGCTGGACATCCACACATGGAAGAAGGCTGACATACATTAGTTATTTTGCATGTAACTTCGTCCACAACTCTCAACTATGTGAAGAATGTCCAACATTTAAAGGTCCAAAAATACTTAAGAATAGTTGTCATAATCTTGAACGTGATCAAATAAATAACATAAGGGTTACAACCGCCTTGCCGAATACATGACTTTCAGTTACATGACTTTCTTCTCGTAAAATGCAGAACACAACAGAATATTACCGTAAAGCGAAGAAAGGGAAGGGAGCGGAGGACGGGAAGGGAGCTAAGGAAGGGAAGGGAGCGGAGGAAGGGAAGGGAGGGAAAGGAGAGACGTAACAGAAATAACGTCAAGTAATTTTGTATGCAAGGTAGCCGGAGAAATTGCTTTTTTACTAGATATAAATGCCTCAGCGGGAAAGAACATTTGTGTGAATTGTATCAAACATTTCTTTCTCTTTCTTTCTCACTTTTTTTTTTTTCTCTCTCTCTCTTTTACGTACTTCTTTTAGTGTTAAAGTATCAAATGGCAACCTTCCTCCTCTCTTGAAACCTCCCTCCCTCCCTCCCTCTCGTTCGTGGAGGTAATGATGTCTCTGCTCTGCTAATGACGCACTGAGTACCTCAAAGCCTAGTCATCAGGTTTTGAGCATTACTCTCTACCGTCCTTACTCCAAGAGGCCAACTAGACCATTAAATGCACGTAATGAGATAATTATGATAATACCAGGCGCAGGAGGAGGAGGAAGAGTAGTAGTAGTAGTAGTAGTAGTAGTAGTAGTAGTAGTAGTAGTAGTAGTAGTAGTAGTAGTAGTAGTAGTAGTAGAGGTAGAGGTAGTAGTAGTAATAGTAGAAGTAGTGGTAATAGTAGTAGTAGTAATAGTAATAGTAATAGTAGTAGTAGTAGTAGTAGTAGTAGTAGTAGTAGTAGTAGTAGTAGTAGTAGTAGCAGGATTGGCATTGAAAAAACCCAACCAAAAAAAACACCCAAAGTTCAATTAGGTCTATCAGATGCTGCAATGATATTCCCAATATCTCTAATAGCTTTCGAGAAAATAAGGAGGACAGTTATGTTTTGGAAAAAAAAAAAAATACGGTTTAATTTTACTGCGTAATTATTAGTCATAGAACAAATATTCATTATGACAGTTGTAGAGTTTAATTAGGTCTATCAGATGCTGCAATGATATTTCCAATATCTCTAATAGCTTTCGAGAAAATGAGGAGGACAGTTATGTTTTGGAAAAAAGATACGGTTTAATTTTACTGCGTAATTATTATTATTCTTAGAACAAATATTCATAATGACAGTTGTAGAGTTTAATTAGGTCTATCAGATGCTGCAATGATATTTACAATATATCTAATAGCTTTCGAGAAAATGAGGACAGTTTATGTTTTCGAGAAAAAAAATACGGTTTAATTTTACTGCGTAATAATTAGTCATAGAACAAATATTCATTATGACAGTTGTAGAGTTTAATTAGGTCTATCAGATGCTGCAATGATATTTCCAATATCTTTAATAGCTTCCGAGAAAATGAGGAAGAAAGTAATGTTTTGGATAAAAGATACGGTTTAATTTTACTGCGTAATTATTAGTCATAGACCAAATATTCATTATGACAGTTGTAGAGTTTAATTAGGTCTATCAGATGCTGCAATGATATTTCCAATATTTTCAATACCTTTCGAAAAAATGAGGAAGAAAGTCATATTATGGAAAAAATACCGTTTCATTTTACTGCGTAATTATTAGTCTTAGAACTAAATTATTATTATTATTATTATTATTATTATTATTATTATTAGTAGTAGTAGTAGTAGTAGTAGTAGTAGTAGTAGCAGTAGTAGTAGTACTAGTAGTAGTAGTAGTAGTAGTAGTAATAGTAGTAGTAGTAGTAGTAATAGTTGTAGTCGTAGTAGTAGTAGTAGTAGTAGTAGTAGTAGTAATAGTAGTAGTAGTAGTAGTAGGAGTAGGAGTAGGAGTAGGAGTAGTATTGTAGTAGTAGGAGTAGTATTGTAGTAGTAGGAGTAGTAGTAGTAGTAGTAATAGTAATAGTAGTAGTAGTAGTAGTAGTAGTAGTAGTAGTAGTAGTAGTAGTAGTAGTAATAGTAATAGTAATAGTAGTAGTAGTAGTAGTTTTCCAGAAAGACAGTAAGTAGGTGCCAGCATTAGGGACAACACTCACCAGAAGATAACACATGACAGACCATTGCAAGTCAAGACAGTGATAAGATCCTGTGACAGACTACACGGTGCAGCTGGTGGCTAATCGCTTGTTACATCAATGCCAGTAACTCAGAGTCATCAGTGAGGGGGAAGCACTTTTGAAAGAGTGACATGATTAAAGTGAGGGATATATTCATTGATCTCTCCCCTCTCTGTATCTCTTATCTGTTTCCCTGTTTCCCCTTCACCTTGATGCTACGCCGCGTGGTCACTCGTATATAAAATTGTCTTATGGCGTGTTTTATGTGATACTTGTATGAAATATTTTGGAATAAATACTCATACATGGCTGTTCTGGTTAACACTATGGCTCGAGATTAGGCCTATAGGAATATGTATTTTACGTTTGGTCAGTATTCTTAATGCAAAACGTATTATGTATAGTGTTCTTGTTTCCTTTGCTACGTTATAATACACCTACGTAAAGTATATGCTGATTAATGGGTTGGCACACTGTAGTTTCCCTTTAGATGGAAACACACACAAGTAGGAAAATTAGGTTAAGGGAACTCTCACTCTCTCTCTCTCTCTCTCTCTCTCTCTCTCTCTCTCTCTCTCTCTCTCTCTCTCTCTCTCTCTCCACAGCAAATTAAAAAAATACTAAATTAAACATATATAAATAAGATTCTGTTATTTCCGAGGCTAACATCTTTTTTATTTTCTATTATTATTTTTTCCTTCCTTCCTTCCTCCCTTTGTATGTATCGTCTGGGTTACCTTTCACCCTTCATTAATATCTTCTTTCTCCACTAATTACAAAGGTAAGAAGCCATTCCTCTAAGCGTGACCTTCTCTACTTCCTCCCCACGGCTAGATATTAATGTACAACCCTTCTTGACCTTGTATATAAAGCTGTTTTTTCCTTATCTCTCTCTCTCTCTCTCTCTCTCTCTCTCTCTCTCTCTCTCTCTCTCTCTCTCTCTCTCTCTCTCTCTCTCTCTCTCTCTCTCTCTCTCAAGAAGTATGAGCGGCACGTGAGGGAAGGCGGCAGGAAGACTGAAGAAACTTATATTCAGAATTATAAGAAAGTTGACTGACTGTATGTACGTGAGGAGAAAAATAGTGTTCAGAATAATAGATCAATAGATAGATAGATAGATAGATAGATAGATAGATAGATAGATAGATAGGTAGATAGATAGAGAAAAAGAAAGAAGAGAATCAGGGTTGCCTCACGATCCCTTTCTCTTTAACTTTTGATCCTAAACATTATTTGTTTATACATACAGAAAAATGTACTGGAAAAATGGTACCCTAAATATTTAGTCATCTTTACGCTAGCATTCCGAATGTAAAACACACACATATGCACATATAAACACACATTCTCTCTCTCTCTCTCTCTCTCTCTCTCTCTCTCTCTCTCTCTCTCTCTCTCTCTCTCTCTCTCTCTCTCTCTCTCTCTCTCTCTCTCTCTCTCTCACGTTTGAATACACCACGTAGATAGATTCATTGTATTAATTAAAGCATAGGAAATAAGTCTCAAGTCAAACGACAATGCTGTAATGAATAAGTTCTATAAATTATTACTATAAGTTCTGTGATTCCAAAGCAGAAATGAGACCGAGCTGGGCAGAGCATTAGTATTCATCTTTATAACAACAAGGAGGGAATTACATCTTTATTCAATTATTCGTAAAAAATAAGTTTTCTTTTCAAAATATTATTCGCTTACAAACAATCAATAGTTGCAATCTTAATATAGATAGACAAATGGAGATAAATGGATGGATAGGAAAGTGGATGGATACGTAAAGATATGTAATGACAGATAACCGTAGATAGATACAGACATACAGATAAATCCACACATACCCATAGATAGATAGATAGTTTTAGATATAGATAGATAGACAGCACGACTATATGGTCTTTCCAGCATTAAGTTGAAATTCGCGCCAGACTGTGTGTGCTTCATTCTAATTATTCAGTGTAATGATAACATGTAAATATGCAGTGTTTGGATGGCCACGTTTCCAAGCAAAATAACTATACGTATTTATAAACCATACGAAGTGAAGTGAAATATCCAGTGTAGAGTCAAAAGAATGGGAAGCAGTGATGTCTCGTGCATGGAGGTTGGTTCGAATTGAAAGTCGAATGTAATTGGCAGTCAACCACAGTCCAAATAAGGGTCGATAGTTTGTTAATTGTTCTTAGTGGCAACTCACGCGCCTAGTTAAACCACGCTTGTTCGTCTGTCTCTTGCTCCTTAGCATAGTACGTGTGACAGAGATGAGCCGAGTGGAAGGTGAAATGGCAAAACTATCCGTATCTGTCATCATTGTTTTGAAGAAATGAAAATCCTACTACACTTACTCGAGTGATTTACCATTTTTACACATGCATCAAAGCAATCTTTCTACACAAACACTGATATTAAGTAGTCATTCAACGTGGCAACACTCATATTTAACTTTTTTTTAATATATAACATCACACTCGCAGTTGATGGTTCTGTGAGAGCTTCACGGGCTGCCACCTAACGGTATGACGCTCGCTGCCTTCCCTAATAGGAGAGGAAAGGGCAGTCAAAGCCAATACTATAGATTACCGTCTTCGTTGACGGGTGAGAGTGGTGTGTTAATATATGTCACATCTATGCTCATATCAAGTAAACAATGTCCAACGTATTATTGTATGGAATTCATTATGCACAAACATCCTTTCTAATTCACTTATATGAACTACAAACAGTTATACAAGTAGGTTGTTTTTTTTTTTTTACGATCATACCACCCAAATATCTTCCACCACCCTTGGTTAAGTAAAGGCACAATAAACAAGCACACTCACCCCAGCACCCATCTTGATAATCCTAAAGGAACATATCACCCCTTAATTAAACGTATAAAACTAACTAATGAATTAACTAGTCATTAAGCTAGAAAAAAAATGCTATGATATATGCTTTGTAGAGTAATTATACAGTAAATTTGAGAATCATATTAATAATGGTTAGTATCTACCTATAATCCTTCAAAAAGTAATCCAAACACTTATAAAATAGTCGAAAAACAGAAGGCCATTTCGATCCCTTTCCGGCAGACTGTATGTTGTGGTTTTGTAAGTCTGATGAAAGCGCTGAAGGAGGAAACATAACCAAGAGGCCTCCTGGAAACAACCTCTCCACTACCCTTCAAGGTAACGTTATGAATTACCAGCCCACACAAACACCAAATTGCCTTGCTTCACTCTGATGCATCTCTCTCTCTCTCTCTCTCTCTCTCTCTCTCTCTCTCTCTCTCTCTCTCTCTCTCTCTCTCTCTCTCTCTCTCTCTCTCATATCCTCTTTCCTTCTATCTTTCATCTTATCTCCTTCCTACTTTGCTAACCCTCTCTCGTCTCATATCTCCCTCCCTCCCTCTCTCTCTCTCCTCCCCACCTTTCCTACCTCTCTTCCCAGCTAGAGTCAAGGTCGGAGGAAGCGGAAGGAGGAACGAAAATGAGAAAATGAAAGGAATAAGAGCAGCAACCGGTGAGAGGAAAGGAAGATGATATAAAGAAAGAATACATTAAGCAGGTTTAGGTTAGGTTAGGTTAGGAGGAACAGAGGAATTGTCTTGAGATAAATGGACGCTATGTAAAGCTAATTGCCTGTTTGTCCTTAGCGCACCTCTTCCGTCTGATTGCGTATTAATTAAGAGAAGTTTGAAAGGCGTCGCGATCGTCATTTGTCTTTAAGCTGGCAGCGGCGTTAGAATAAGTATCATAGGAGTCCCAGATTCGATTAATTCCCTCGAAGGTGATTGATATGGTTACATCAGTAGAGTTAAAAGGAAATTAAGCGGAGTGAAGGTGGGATATTCCTTTAGGTTATAAATGTGGATGGAAAATAATAATAAAACAAACAATAATAATAAAACTCAAACACGATGATTGGAAAGGCTATGGAAATTTTTTGGAATCATCGAATACTTCATTTATCTCTCTCTCTCTTTCTCTCTCTCTCTCTCTCTCTCTCTCTCTCTCTCTCTCTCTCTCTCTCTCTCTCTCTCTCTCTTCTTATCATGCAATTACACGTATAATATTTCACATTTCTATGACTCTACAATGCATTACGTTGCAACACACACACACACACACACACACACACACACACACACACACACACACACACACACACACACACACACACACCAATCGCTTACACATCACAACAAACATTAATAATACATCCAGGCATCCGTAAAACTATACCTGCACGGTACTACCTTTTAGGCTAACCAACCAAACAAAACTGTAAGTGAGAGGTGAGAGGCGAGGGGAAAAAAAGTGCATTGTTTGTTAAAAAAAAATTGTTTGACAGTAAATTAATTTCCACACAATAAGCATGATTTTCTTCCTAACAAATTTTCAGAATATAATTGTAGTCATAATGGGTTGAGGTCTCGGCAAAGTGACTGAATTTTTTTTTTTTTGTATACTCGCACAGTTGTAAAATTTTAGTTAGAGCTACAGCGGTTATATCCGTGTTATATATCAGTAAATGTCTAGATAATCTTGATCATGATGAACGTATATTCCCTCGGTAATTATCAGTCTAGCTCCAGGTATATTTGTATAAGTTGTTAGCAAGTCTTAGTTTTTATAACGATTAAAAAAAAAAAAAAAAACAGGCTACCGTTCCTTATGCATTTAATTTTTCTTTCCGTATTTTCGCAACAATATAGTAATACCGTAAAGAGTGAGGAATCAAAAGATGGTATTATTGCATCACATTACGTTAGATACATCGCCCACCCTACTTGCTGCGGCGGGTGTCCACCCCACACAACAACACACTGTTCTCCACCTCACCTGCGCCTTCCTGAAGAAGACGGGCAAACTGTCCCGCCTGTGAGTGTCTCATAGGACATAGCCAGGGCTCATGGGGCCCCTCAAGGGGAATCCTCGCAGCCCTAAACAACAACAACAACAACAACATTACGTTAGGTGACACACACCTCTTGACTAACTGTGGCCTTCCAATACACATCAACAACTCAAAATAAAAAAATAAAACATAACACTTCTGAACATAATAATAATGAGAACATAATAAATAGTAACAATAAAATATCATAAAAATTGAGAAAAGATCACTGTTTCCTTACCTCACACTTTTCTCCGGCACCATGAGGTCAAACATGCTCTCCTTACTTCCTCCTCCTCTGCTTATTTCCTCTTGCCTGCTGCCCTCCATTGCCTCCTACACACGCACAACACACTCAACCACGTCACTGGCTGGCAGAAATATCGCAGCACTTCCTAGTAACAATACACGCTGCACTTTTTCCACTAGTAAGCTTCTCACGGCTGTACTTGTATGTAGTCCACCATGTCTGTCGGTCTGCTTCCTGAGGGACCAATCAGAAGGGTGGTTAGTGCTCCGTCCAATGAGAAGCCTCCGTCTATGTCAAAGTCCCACCCCCTGTGTGCGCATAACACTAATATTTTTTTTTTTTATCATTAATTGTGTTCATGTTAGTGAATAGAAGGAAAGATGAGTAAGTATATATGTATGTAATTTATTTTTAATGTGAAATACCTTATGTGTGCATGTATGAAATTAAAAGAAATAACAGAAATGTAATAGAAAAAAATCAGACAAGGAGGCATTGGCACTTTATACGTCAATAAGAAAGTTTTCATTAGGATTAAAACTTACATCTTATTCATACAAGTAATAAGTATACAAAACCACGATATACATTAAGGATCCTTGGTATACATTAGCAGCCTAGTGGCCGTGTTATATTACATTACACTCACCCTACACTATGATAATGGACAATATATGTCCCTACAACACAACCACCATTTCCAAGAATCACTTCGCACACATGATAGCCTCTCTTGGTGCAGAAAATAAGAGGTATAAATAAAAACTCAGATAAGGAAAACGCTTCACAGACGCTTCAGACAGAAAATTTAACTCCATAAAGCAGACTTATGACGTGATGCAACAAAAAAAACGTCATCATTAATGGTAGACTTAAATATTTTTGTCACCATTATTATATCATTAGGCTTTCAATTACGTATCTTTAATATTAAACGAGGTTAAACATAATGAAAATTCCTCTCATCTCTTTTGCTTGTATTTACTTTTATTGATATGAAAACCTGACTGCAAGGTTATAGAAATTTGTAAAAACGACGGTAACGTAAATAATAATAATAATAATGATAATAATAATAATAATAATAATAATAATAATAATAATAATAATAATAATAATAATAATAATAATAATAATAATAAAGCCGAGATAGTTAAGATTTTACCTTTCCTCAGCATGCAATAAAATAAAATATAGCTTATACTACAGTTACAAAGATATTCGCATTGAAATAAAACTAATAAGTAATAGAATTTTCCTAAAGAAACACGAATACCTTGAAGTTACCCAAGACTATATTACTCTTTTTTTCTTGTTTTTTTTTCTCTCTCACTCTCTCTCTCATTTCAATCAGACTCAGTTTTATCAGGCAGGACTAGCAAAGGCACCATATCATCCAAGGTCACTTCTAGCATGAGAGAGCTAACTGACATCATGGAGAGGAGGAGTGATGCGCTCTCAATCAGGGGAATATTGAAGGCTTTTGAGAGCAAGCAAATGAGGGAGAAGGCAGCTTAATGATTGATTGCAGTGTGTGAGATATAGATAGATATATAGATAGATAGATAGTGAGAGAGAGAAAAAAAAAGAGTATGTGTAATAATAAATAACATTACAAAACTGTTATTATTGCCTCCAGTCCCTTATAAAATCAACCTTGAAATGCTTGAATTAGTTTTTAAAAAAATATATATATATATAAATTTTCAACAAGCTTACTGACACCAATTCCATTTAAACCGAGCAATCCGTTGATTTTTTTTTTTTTTTTTTTTTTTTTTTACCAAAGCTGCCTAGACGTCAACACAAGCCCGCTCGCCGCATGCATATTCACTCTCGTAAGCACCACTCAAACTACCCTTAACTATTTAAATTCTGCCATAACACCAAGCCCGTGTGTGTGTGTGTGTGTGTGTGTGTGTGTGTGTGTGTGTGTGTGTGTGTGTGTGTGTGTGTGTGTGTGTGTGTGTGTGTGTGTGTGTGGAATGTCGTGCATGCAGCGAGGTCAAGACATATTTCAGATAATCGAAGGTCAATCGCGGAGATGAGTGTTGGTGGCGTGACGACCAACGTTCCCCCGCTGCCCACCAACCCTTGGAGTGATGGTGAAGCGTCTCCCTAAACATACCTTATATAGTGATGCTAGGTTCAGGTTCAGGGTCGCGGCACAGGGCACACAAGTCGTCTGTGTCTTTCCTGTATATACTAGCAGCCGTCCCTTCCATCCCTCCCCCCCCCCCCCCCCACATGCACTATACCATGAGATTTGTACTCCTATTGTCCTTATACTACAACTGTACGCCCACCCCTCTTCCTCCAATACTGCAGTCTCCTTATCACCTCCTCGACATCAGCATAACACGGGTGCGCCGCTCGGTCTTACCACACGCCACCACCATGACCACTTACACTTATTTCCCTCGACTCTTTTATTTCCTCCCCGGCGGAGTGACAGATGTAGCGAGACTCCCTTGACGGCACGTTGGAAGGGATAGGAAGGAAGAGACAGCTCCTCCGGGGGTGCAACACACTCGTGATTGGAGCCGCGATCAATGAGAGAGCCGTGTGGTGCCTTGCAGGGCTGTGGACGACGTGACCCTGGCGTCCTTACCCTCCCATCCTCCCTCTATCCTTCCCTCTATCCTTCCATGACAGCCGTAGGAATATAAATCACCGTTCATTTTCCCACCACTATCACTACTACTACCACTACCTCCCCTCCTGCCCCTCGCCGCCTATATACAACATATCCAATGAACACTATATAAGCAGTTATTTTGTAACGTTGACTATATATTCTCCATACATACATACATTACACTCCACTAAGTTATGATTCAGTTCTAATAATTATCCACTGGTTCTCCTTTCATCCACTACAAAGGTCTTACGCATACCTCACGTAGCTGAGAAATTACCTCTACTAAAAGAATGTATATGTAACTTCCAATAAGAAAAAAATGAATAAATAAAAGAAAATAGATATAAAAATCGATACAAATCTATAATGAGAGCGACTCCAAGGCACCGCAGACTACAGACAGAAAGCAATACACTGCCTGGAGGAGCAATATGGCAAAGATTCCTGGAAACTATCAACACATGAAGAAGAACGAGGGAGTTCAAACGCACTCTTCTTGTAGGCGACCGGGCGGGACGGCAGGAAAATATGAGACGGCGAGACAGGGAGAATTGGGGACTAGCAGGTTCATCCCTCAGATCAAACGATAAGCGTCTCACGAAGGGAAAATATTTACGCCACTCCCAAGGTAGCGCGAGGATGGGGGCCCAGAGGCGACAGGCATAGCGAGGTTGCAGGACGGACCAAGACAGTGTGGCTCCAGAGGGGAAAAATATGAGTACGAATGAATGTTCTCAAGAAAAGAAAGAGAGGGAAAGACAAAATATTACAGCCGTTTCGTTCAGGTATATAAGAAAAAAATGGTGATTTCTAACCGTACTAGCTGTCGTCGAGAGAGAGAGAGAGAGAGAGAGAGAGAGAGAGAGAGAGAGAGAGAGAGAGAGAGAGAGAGAGAGAGAGAGAGAGAGAGAGAGAGAGAGAGAGAGAGAGAGAGAGAGAGAGAGAGAGAGAGAGAGAGAACAAATATAGTCACCAGAAAAGAATCACAATTGTATTATCAGGAATATGAAAAACTAAGAATGTAGTCACTGAACAGAGAAAAAAGTACTGAAAGTAGAGAGACGAGAATATTAGAAAAAAGCAATGACACTTGTATACTCTTCCAATCAAAAAAGAAAAAAATACTATGTGTATTTAGGTGTATTTGCTATCAATATTTGTAAATACACTAAATTATATATATATGTATTTTATATCTATTTGAGGCTTTCGTATTTGTATTTTATTCGTATTTGAAGATGTTTACAATAGCGTATTTGTCCTTGTATTTGTAATTGTCCATATTTGATTATGCATTTGTATTTGGGAGGTTGTATTTGACCCCATCCCTGGCATACTATGATATTGCCAACTTTTCTTTAGCTATTTTTCGTGCATTGAAAGCCAGTGAAATAATTGTTAGTCTCTTCAATTATGGTCTGAAACTGAAGTCCACACCGAAACCACAGACTGTCACCATCAGGAAAATGTGTTCAGTACGCTATGTATAGTATGTAGGGAAGGAGAGAAAAAATAATGTCTTATTCTGCATTTTTACCGATCAGAGGGTAAAATGAACCAATTGAGGGTAAACTGGTACCCTGGGCCATTTCACCTCAGGCAAAAATGGGCCGTTTTGCCAGAAGGGCAATCAAAATGTAAACAATAACTTCAACCAAATCACGTGGGAGCAGATAAATGTTTCAGTGGTCAGTCGCAGTCATAGAGCCACACCTAAGAATCATGCAATAGTACATGAAATTGTCACATTATTCCTACAAACGCAATTTTATCAGACTCACCAATAGATCAGCTGGTGATTAAATATTCTGGGGCGTTTCACACAAAAACAAATGATGGCGTCCAAGCTTGCCCGGATGTTACAACTGACTGAATCACTGAAATAAACAAGTACATATCATTTCCAAAAGATGGTAGCAGCTAAAAACATAGAAAACGGGGATGGTACATATTACCCACTTATGCCATTTTGCCCCACCTTCCCCCATTGTAATAATTCGCATCACAAATAAAAAGAATAAATAAAAACTTAGTATAAATAGACACTTCAACATATTAGGGAATTATGCTTATTATTTAACGAGTATGATATAGTTTATTTGGACTTCAGTAAAGCCTTTGACAGAGTACCCCATAGGAGACTATTAAGTAAAGTTAAGGCTCACGGCATAGGTGGGAAGGTACTAGAATGGATTAGGGGATGGCTTATTGGTAGGGAACAGAGGGCACAGATCAATGGGAAGAAATCAGAATGCGGTAATATCACTAGTGGGGTACCACAGGGATCAGTACTAGGACCGTTGTTATTCATAATCTATATAAATGACTTAGAGACAGGAATAAATAGTGATATCAGTAAATTTGCCGATGACATAAAGATAGGAAGACAGGTAAAAAATTTAGACGATGCTAGGATGCTGCAGGATGACTTAAATAGGCTGTACGAGTGGGCAGAGAAATGGCAGATGCAGTTTAATGTTAACAAGTGTAGTATTATGAGCGTAGGTAAAGGAAATAGGTCTGTAGACTACACATTAAATGACACTACCTTAGGAAGGTCATATAGTGTGAGGGACTTAGGAGTTCAAATAAGCAGTGACTTGCACCCCAGGGAACAGTGCATTATAGCTAGAAATAGGGCCAACAAGATACTGGGATTTATTAGTAGGTGTGTGACAAATAGGAGTTCTGAGGTCATTCTGAGGTTGTATTTAGCGTTAGTCAGACCCCACCTAGATTATGCAGCTCAATTTTGGTCCCCTTATTATAGGAAGGATATAGGCTCCTTGGAGGCAGTTCAGAGAAGAATGACCAAGATGATTCAGGAGCTGAGAAATTTACTCTACAAAGATAGGTTAAAACGTCTTAATCTCCACTCCCTAGAGAGAAGCAGGGCAAGAGGGGATATGATTGAGGTTTTCAAATGGGTAAAAGGAATTAATAAGGGAAACATTGATCAGGTTTTAGAATTTAGTAGCCAGGATAGGACACGTGAAAATGGGTACAAGCTAGAAAAACTTAGATTCAGGACAGACATAGGTAGATATTGGTTCACAAACAGAGTCGTGAGCGATTGGAATAGGCTGGATAGACACGTAGTAAGTGCTGAGTCAATAGGTAGCTTTAAAAGACGGTTGGATGAGAGTATGGATAGGGATGACAGGTGAGATGGCTAAATATTGGATTATTCCAAGGGTGGGGGGCAAGGAACTGCCTCGTGTAGGTCATTAACTGGCCTCTTGCAGTCTCCTCATTTCTTATGTTCTTATGAGTCTATTTTTTAGTAAGCTGAGTATAGATGCCAGCTATCATCGCTTTTCAAATTTTCCCGGCACAAGGTCCACCATCTCTATACCATACTTTCTCCTGTAGTTAAAGAGGAATCAACCAGTCATTTACTAACTTTCTAAAAATAAATATAAGCATAAGACTTAATACAACTACAACAATAATATTAATTTCAATCTATCTCCTTCCCTTATCCTCACCCTCCCTGCAAGTTTGTGGCGGCATAACAACAACAACACACTGCACGGTGAAGACTGAAGAGTGGAAGTTCCTCTGCAAGCAGCAGCAGGCGTCCATCTCTCACGACAACCCACTGTCATCCGTCTCACCAGCGCCTTCTTGAAGAAGACGGGTCAGCTAACACGCCTGTGACACCCTCACAGGACTTAACCAGGGCTCATATGATCGACTGAATCGTCGCAGCCCTAAACAACACCAAAAAGAGAGGAAGTCTCAGGTGTGCTCTGGTAACCATGTTAAGGTTTAGGCATAAAACTCAGCTGGTATATAAATTGTATCAGTTCTAATCATCAGTCTTATGTATTAGCTTCTCGCAGAGTATAACAACCATTGATATTAGCTTTTCTATCACCTTATCCAGCAATAAAAGGGAATGTTAAATTTTTTTTTTCGTGTTTTCAAAGTGATTCATTTGCATTTCTTACCACCGAATATATAAGATGTATATCATTCTTAAGTAATACCAACATGTATACAAGTTACTATTGTTATTATTATTGATGCATATATCTACCTTATATTGTTATGTTTGTGTGCAGGAACATGTCCGTTGACTTGAGTGAGCTGAAGCGGAGTGATTTCCCATCATGTGTAAGGAAGGGACTTTACAAGCTAGGTGAGTAAGGTTCAGGGACTACAGGCTAGGTGAGTAAGGTTCAGGGACTCTACAGGCTAGGTGAGTAAGGTTCAGGGATTCTACAAGCTAGGTGAGTAAGTTTCAGGGACTACAGGCTAGGTGAGTAAGGTTCAGGGACTACAGGTTAGGTTTGATTATATCTTATCCACTCTGTGTATCAAATGTGTCATGACTGATCTTATCATTATTCTTACGAAGTGCTTACAGATACGGCAGCTGTATCCTGTTGTCATCCCCTATTCGTGCAGCATGCGCCGGCGTCACCCACCGTGTTTGCATTAAATTCAACATTTTTATCATACAAAGAGTTTCAAAAACACTTAAGTTATTAACAGAATAATCCGCTATTCGTACGGTCTGTGTCTCATTATTTACCTGATAAAGCATCTTTCAAGTTATGTTAGGTTAGGTTTGGTTCGGTTATATAAGCTTTTTATATTGTACTGCCCAAAAGTTAAGCACGTGCCGTATCAATAACCGAGCACTATGAGGATACAGCGTACAATAGGTTATGGTTAAATTAGGTTAGGTTGTGGTTAGGTTCGGTTATATAAGCTTATATTTTATTACCCAAAAGTTAGGCATGTGCCATATCTATATCCGGCTGCCATACTTTTAAGCTGTGCTTACAGATACGGCAGCCATACCCCATTGTCATCTCCTATTTGCATGGCTGCCGTACCTGTAAGCACTGCCTTCTTTATATCTTAACCACTGTGTAGCATATGTGTCATGACTGATATTATTATTATTCTGATTTACACTGTTGTATATTTAGTTATAAAGTTTAATAAGTTAGTTAAGTTAATGAGAGTTTACAAAGAGTATTTTTTTCTAACTCTGTGTTAAGGTAATGAGTTTGTTATTTTCTGTCATGCAACAATACCGCATCTCAATGGAAGTCAGATGAAAGGAGTTAGTTGTAATGACAGGGTAATGCACTTGAAATATGTGAGTGTGATGACATTCCTTGCTGGACTGTTAGACTGACAGCTTCTCCTTCCCAGAGGAGGTGCTGCACATGCCATCTGTTCCCCTCCACCATGACCTGCAGCAACACATCATGGACCAGTTTGTGTTCTGCTGCCGGGACTCATCCTCCTCCAAGATAAGGGTGAGGCTTCTGGCTGCTCACTTTTTTGGACATATCCTCACAAAGACAACCCTCACTACATTCATAGTGTTTCCACCCAAGCTAGTTTAGACAAGAGGAAAACTTGTCCTTTTCCTTGTTCCCGGCAGGCTGTAGGCCCTGTGGAGGAGCTGGTGGTGGTGCGGGAACTGAGTCAACACCTGGGCAAAATGGTGGATGCAGCCTCACGCAACTCCCTCTTCATCACACTCTTCCACCCATCCTCACATGACCCTCGCACACCACATAAGCTGCGCATCCTCTCAGCCTTGGTGTCACTGGCCATTGCAACACACAATGTGTCTGTTCTAGAGGCCACAGCTGTGTGGATGCAGGTAAAGATATTTTTCCATATACTTGTACGTATATTGTAGTGTCAAGTCACATCACGGAATGAGGTGTTGGAAACTATAGATAGAAAGAACTATAGACTGCTGTGTGATAGATAGGAGGATAGATGGAAATCTTTGCTGATAATTTAAGTAGTATAAGAAGCATTATTGATACTTTAGGTGTTAATTATGAGGAGTGAACACCCAACCCTTCCACCACCAGCAAGTGTGTTGTCTCAGTGGCTGGAGTGGGGAGGTGTGCCGAGGACTGGTACAAGATTACTTCCAGCTCACCCCGTCTGCCCCACCACACTTTGCTGTGGCCCTCAGAGCAATGCCCACCATGGCACCGCTCTTCACAGCAAACCTCATCACCACACTCTCACAGCTTTATGCAAAAATAGGTGAGATTGTTTTGATATTGTATGAAGGTAGAGGTAAAACTGACAGTGGAGGTGCGGACACTTTCTTGCAGCATTTGGCCATTTTTTCCCTCACAGCCTTTACTACTCATCTCTATTACTCAACTTCCTCCCAAAACAACAACTTATTTTCACCAAACTTCTCACTCTGCTTCATCTACTTTCCTTTGACTCTCTCACCAACTCCTTTACCTTCCTATTCAACAACTTGTATACTCAGTTCTCCTCACTCTTACATATTCATTCTTCCACATTCCATTGTAGCATTTTCTTACATGCTCTCCTCCTTTATCTCATCTGTCCACCCTGCACCACCCTTTCTCTGACTCCAACCACTCCTGCTTCACCGTCCAGCAGGTCTCATTATTTCCAACCACACCTGCTACCTCATTATTTCCAACCACACCTGCTACTTCATTATTTCCAACCACACCTGCTCCCTCATTATTTCCAACCACACCTGCTCCCTCATTATTTCCAAACACACCTGCTACCTCATTATTTCCAAACACCTGCTACCTTATTATTTCCAACCACACCTGCTACTTCATTATTTCCAACCACACCTGCTACCTCATTATTTCCAACCACACCTGCTACCTCATTATTTCCAATCACACCTGCTACCTTATTATTTACAACCACGCCTGCTACCTCATTATTTCCAACCACACCTGCTACTTCATTATTTCCAACCACACCTGCTCCCTCATTATTTCCAACCACACCTGCTACCTCATTATTTCCAACCACACCTGCTACCTCATTATTTCCAAACACACCTGCTACCTCATTATTTCCAACCACACCTGCTACCTCATTATTTCCAACCACACCTGCTACCTCATTATTTCCAACCACACCTGCTACCTCATTATTTCCAACCACACCTGCTACCTCATTATTTCCAAACACACCTGCTACCTCATTATTTCCAACCACACCTGCTACCTCATTATTTCCAACCACACCTGCTACCTCATTATTTCCAACCACACCTGCTACCTCATTATTTCCAAACACACCTGCTACCTCATTTCCAACCCTTACATTCATATTTCCAACTAACACTTTCTTACTTCATATTTCCAGGTAGTGGTGAGATGTGTGAGCGTCCTCCTGATGCCTTGGTGAGCACAATAGTGTGGTGGTTGAAGGGAGCCCCCGGCCTGCCCCCCCACCTGGCCCTGGTCCCCCTCACCCACCCCCTCCCTGGTGTGTCCCTCCCCATGACAGCAGTACCCCCCCTGGCACCCCTCATGAAGTAAGTGCGTGTGTGTGAGTGTGTGTTTCAGAAATTATTGAAGTATATTTTCATGGCAAAGCATCGGTTAAAATTGTATATTTGTGGTATAAATTGATAAAAAAGAAAAGATTATTATAAGATGGATACTCAAATATGGTATTCTTCCCCCTCCGATCTGTTTGTCTAGATGGTGTGTTGAGGCGCCCTTCTTTGAGCAGACCAACGGCTCCTCGGAAACCTTGAAGCGGAAAGTCAAGATGATGAAGACGGTGACAGAACTGGAAAAAGCTACAGTGGGTCCCTCCCCGTCTTCCTCCTCACCTCCCCCCTCTTCCTCCATGTCCTCCCCTCCTGCCTCCTTTAAACCACCTCCATCTTCAGAAACCATTAGTGACCTCTATTCTCAACTGCACCTCTCCATCCTGCAAACACTTCAGAATGTACCCTCTGTTCGGGCTCGCATGACTCAAAAACAGGTGAGCTTAAGGCAATATTTTTGTTCAAACATTCACTTGTCTTTTTTACTCATCAACTGTTACCTTAATTTACCATCACATAAATTCTGTTGATTTGCATTCAATAATACTTATGTTTTCAACCAACAAAATGGTTTGGAAAGTTAAGGAAATAATGATTTGTTGAGCTTGTCTGAAAGCTTAATGTAACTATCATGAACACATACACTAATAGTTATGGATTGACTAATTTAACTGTAAGTCCGTTATGATTGATGTAACAACATCCCTCCCTCCTTAGGTGTTGTGTCCAAAACATGTGACGTCAGTGGTGGATGCTGTGAGTGAAAGGATCAGAGGCAGCAGCAGCAGCAATGGCACTACTCCAATGGAAGATGAGGAAGCCACAGACTTGGCACTTAACAGACTGGCACAAATTATCCTTGTGGCACTTCAGACAGAATCTCTTTCTGGATCTCTAAGTAAGTACGGTGACTTCATAAACACACTGTAACTCATGCTCACCTACCAGTAAATAGATATTAGACTAAGTTGTTTTAAGACTAATAATTACGCAGTAAAATTAAACCATATCTTTTTTCCAAAACATGACTTTCCTCCTCATTTTCTTGAAAGCTATTAGAGATATTGGAAATATCATTGCAGCATCTGATAGACCTAATTAAACTCTACAACTGTCATTATGAATATTTGTTTTATGACTAATAATTATGCAGTACAATTAAACTATCTTTTTTCTAAAGCATAACTTTACTAATTTTTTGAAAGCTATTAAAGATATTGGAAATATCATTGCAGCATCTGATGGATCTAATTAAACTCTACAACTGTCATTGTGAATAACTGTTCTAAGACTAATAATTACGCAGTAAAATTAAACGGTATATTTTTTCAAAACATGACTTTCTTCCTAATATTCTCGAAAGCTATTGGAGATATTGGAAATATCATTACAGCATCTGATAGACCTAATTAAACTCTACAACTGTCATTATAAATATTTGTTCTATGACTAATAATTACGCAGTAAAATTAGACCGTATCTTTTTTCCAAAACATAACTTTCCTTCTCATTTTCTCAAAAGCTATTAGAGATATTGGATGTATCATTGCAGCATTTGATAGACCTAATTAAACTCTACAACTGTCATTATGAATATTTGTTCTATGACTAATAATTACTCGGTAAAAGTAAACCGTATCTACGCCACACACTGATGGGTAAAACAAGCGTTGTATATAATTATGATTACATGTGTGAGGAAGACTAAAATAATAAATGGGTACGTGAAAAAGTGTAGTATTAGCAGGACTTGTACCAGTTACTGAAATAGGATCCTTCTTTTACAGGTGACATGTGGGACTCCTTGCATAGGTTACCCAAGAAGAACAGACTTATATCCACCCTCCTCTCTAGTCGGGAAGCAAGGTGACAGTGAGACACAACAATGGACACCTCCTCCCCTCCTTCCTTCCTCCCCAACTTCAGGGAACTATTCAAGCAAGCAAGACAATGCATACAGCCGCACCAACCAAAACTGCCGCTAGAAATGTGTATTTAAGACTTGTGCGCCCAACATTGCAGGTGTCTAGAAGATTAATATAATAACCCTATGCCAAATAGATTTGATTTAGTAATGCTGCTGAAAAGAAATCTAAATCAAAGCAGTCTTTATGAAATGATCTTTGAGTGCTGGTAAGGATTAAGTACTTTGTCATTAACAAAATTCAAGTTTAGATCAGGCACTAAGTATCACTATATTTAAAGTACCCAATGTGCCAGTGGACTGATTGCTGTCTCATGGAAGTCAAGCCTTTAAATATAAAGATAAGGTCAAGTTTTAGTCTCATGCTTGTCTTACGGGGCATAGACTGTTCCTCATGTTCATTCATCGTTATATTCTTGAAATAGAAGTTCAGGTTTAGGTATTTATGGAGTATGTTACACTTTTGTATGATGAACAAATGGTTTTAAGTTAAAACCAAAGATCTTTACTTGACATTATTTTGTGCTTTTAAGTAAGGTATTCAACTTCATTAACAAGCAAGAAATGGATGAGCTCAAGAGTGTGATGTTATTCCCTGATGGTCGTGTAAACAAGCAGATCAACGAGCCACACAGCACCAGTTCCTTGAGGCAGTGGACAAGAGAGAACAAGAACCCAGTCATCCTCGACGTGCCTCTTGTCTGGAGGCAGATTGATCTACCTGATATCACTTGGACACATTGCAGGCTGGGATGTGAGGCTGGTGAAGATGGAACTTGTAAACAACACCCAATACTGCTGACACTTGCGAACAAAAGTATGCAGTGCCATCTTGGAGAACAGTAAGCAATTGAAGACAGCGGAAGATAATCTTAAAAAAGATCTTCATAAAGGATGTGCAGCCATGCATCAGAAGAGTGGCAGAGGCTTTGAGAGGTGAAGAAGGTCGTCAAGATGTTGGGTGTAATTTGCCACAACATACTGGAGATTATGCTCTATAGATGGCATGGTGATCAATGGGATAGCTGAGACAAGGCACACTACACACACACATACTCGTGCATTCCTCATTTGGTCCATATGCGAGATAGCCTAGTGGCTAGCGTGCTAGTAGACCAGCTCAGAGTCCCAAGTTTTCAAGTCCCGCAACAAGTTGGCCACTTATCTTTGGATAAACCGCCAAGTGGCCGAAGATCACCCACATGCTGCCATAACACTATCCTAGACGGGACTGCAAAGCAAAATGCAACGAGGAGCTTCTGCAGGCAGCCTGAGCCTCTCAACGAGAAACGGGGCATCACTTTAAAAATTTAACCTGTGCTACTAACGGGTGGAGGCCGACCATCCAAAAGCCTCCATCAACCCTACTGGTGCCATGGATTTATTGCATCCATATAAATATTAAACAACAATAGAAACATTACACATCTCACTCTGACAGGGAACCATTCTCACTATTTCCCTCTCTATTCTCTACTTTTCACATAGGAGATCAGGTGACTCAGTACAGTGTTGGCATGGTAGCCGTAAGGTTCTGAGTTCAATCTTGGCTACTAGAGTTACATGGTCTGTAGCTACCTGGTTTGGAGGGATTATTTAATAACTTTTTTACTATTCACATAGAAACTTTTCACACCACTTAGTAGACTGCCACCTATTCATACAATTCTAGAACAAACAATTAATATAAAATGGAGGCAGAGACCGATCTCTCCTCGAAGACTTAGGGGTTAAGTGAGAGGAGTGCATGTGTAGGTATGTAAGGGTTTGTGTGTATGTACCTTGTCAGGGCAAGGGGATATTAGCATGGTATATAGATAGAGCTAAAATGTCAACAATTCTTTTACTACAATTGGCCAGGCCTTGTTTTGGTGATGAATGTTGTTATCCCACAAAACAGTATTACCCAGTGAATACACAAACTACAGAAATTCTAATAAATATTAAATTAAATAAAGTACATGCACAGCCATAACTAGTCAATTTATATCTTATCACCTCATGCATAAGAGGTAGAGATGTTCTCAGTTTGATAACATTACAATATATGCGATATAGATCCATAAAAATGTCAACAATATAACACATTGTCAAGATATAAGAGAGACAACATACTAACCTTCACCTATACTCTCCTGGCAGTCTGTGTGCTCCCTCCTCCTCCTCCTTAGGGTATGAGGGTATGACTGGATGCAACTAAGGCTCATCATGGCTTACCTCACAACTTCCCTTCTCGACTGGAATACATGCTGCTCTGACATGCATCCAGAGATTCATGTAACTAGTCTGAGTGCTGCTTCAAGTGTTCCTTCGGGTCAATTTCAGTGAACTTATCCGTTCCTTTCGTTCTGACGCGGATCTTGATGGGTGCTGGGGAATCTTGCAGCTTGGTTTTCTGCTCTTCAGTTGTGGGTAGTGCTGTGTACACCAGAACTGTGCACCCTTGGCTGATGTGACCACACTCATAGGCCATGGCAAGCTGGTTCACCAAGCGCCGCTCCACCTCAACACAGGCATCAAAAACATTAACATTTCATAATCAATATTTCACTGTAACATACTATTAACATACATAACATGAATAAGTAAAATACATGAGATACAATAAATGTAAGCTCGGGCACAGTGTACTACAAGTGTGTAACTACCTCGTGTTTGATGGATCGAGCCCCATAGTACACATTGTAGCCGTCAGCCAGGACATCAAGCACCATGGGATCCCACTTCAGCTCAATCTTGTGTTTCTCCTTTGCCTGGAACACCGCACACAGGCATTAAAAATTAACCCAAAATGCACTTTAATGCACCATGATAAGTAAAACATCAATTGAAGGAATGATGAAAGTTTATGCTCGTGATGATGATTGTTAATTTCCTTCTAAATATTATTTTCTGCCTATGAGATGAAAACTGACAATTATGTTTCTTGCAATGAAGCAGAATTAACAAAAGTTACTATTACAAGTAAAACATTATAAGTGAATGGTGATCATACACACCATAATGTTCCAGCTTCCCACATTAATAGTTACCTGTTTGGCCCACCTATCCAGCTCAGCTTTTACAAGCTTCAAAAGTTCTTGTCTTGAAAAAGGAACAAAGTACACTATTTCATTTATTCTCCCAAGAAACTCATCCCTCTGAAAGTGGTGCTTCAGGATGGGCCTCACAATCTTTTCCTTAAATCTGCAAGGAACAAAGGTAAAGGTAAACATCATGATTATGTTATAAATGGTTTTGTTATAAATAATAATTACTTTCACCAATATACCTTTGCATGTTAATCCCTCAAGGAATGGCATATACTATTTACAGAAGGGTAGGATTTTTGGCTCCTGCTGGGATTGCAAGGTTACAACTCCTTAGCTTATGTCTCGCACCTATTTTCTGCTACATGAACAGCCCCAAATTGTCTCTAACCCAGGATTTGAACCAGAGACCTCTTGGCTGTGAGCTGAGCGCATTAACCCCTACACAACCAGCCAACTAAATATTAATGCCTATCAATATACCTGACTTATATCTCCCTTAAAGAAGGATACCTATGACAAGACATCTTTATGGTTCAGGGAGAATTTTATATCCCACCACCCTCTACACCTTGTCCAATAGTAGGAAGAAACACTACAAACAGCACCAAAACTTCACCAACATGACCCCTCACCCAAAGTATCCACTCCATTGATTATTTAAAGGTTAAACATCAAAGGTCATCATTAGAAAAATTCATGAATATCCATGGCAGAGACTGAGGTATTTGTGCTGGAGAAATCTGCAGCACTTTCCACATCCAGTTGCTGTGCCTTGGTATAAGAAATTGTTAGTAATACTGGCTGTGACGATAATCAGTCTACTACACAAAATTTGAAGTCTGGTTTCATTGTAAAATATGTTGAACCATCGTTAAGTTGGGGACTGACTCAACTATAATGTTTACTCAGTGCCTGTTGATTAGAAGGCACCAAATTGTAACACTTAGTCAATTAAAAATTCTGCCTTGGTATCCTAGTATCCAGTAGTGGTTTACGGGAACATTTGTAAAGCCACACTCAATCCACACCTGCGAGATATGGTGATAGTTTCGGTGATCTCTAAGTCATCGGGTTCACCTTCAAGGCGTTGTTTATTAATCTGATCAGCTTCTGCCCTCAACTGCATGCCATACTCTGCTATTTCATCACTTGCCAAGTTAGAGGTCATGATGAAGATGGCATCCTGCAACACAACACAATGTATCATCATCAATATGCATTATCACGGCTGGATCACTTAGCAATGAGGCAGCTCAATACCAGCTTAAAATTCACAGAAAATACAATGTTAGTATGAACTGACACATGCAATTCCATTCTCCAATAAATCTATAACATATCTGATTGCACAAACTCGTTGGTAATACATTCACTTCTATCTGATAGTCAACTGAAATTTGTAAAACTGATATCATATTGAGGATGCAGCCCTATGGACACACATCCATTTTGTTCATGTAGAGTCAAGAGTGTGCCAAAGCAAACCAACTATAAATTTAAATTACCAAGGAAGCCAAACCAATATCATACAGTGAGTATGGGGTGTACCTTACACTCAATGGTTTTCCCTTTGCCATCAGTGAGCCTTCCCTCATCAAACAGCTGAAGAAGGATGGTGAGCACATCTGGGTGTGCTTTCTCCACCTCATCAAACAGCACCACAGCATTGGGGAAAGCCTTCAGCTTCTTGGTCAGCTGTCCACCATCATCATGTCCAATGTAGCCAGGAGGAGATCCAATGAACTTTGCCACCTCATGCTTCTGTTGGTACTCAGACATGTCCATCCGGATGAAGCTATCCTTCTTCCCCTTGTGAAGGTACTCAGCCACCTGCTTGGCCAGCTCTGTCTTACCAATTCCTGAGGAGCCCAGAAAAAGGAACACGAGTGGATGCTCTTCATCGTACCAGCCATTCTCCTTGCGCCGGATGGCCCCACACACAGTGGTTATAGCTCCTTCTTGTCCAATGATACGTTGTTTGATCCTCTGCTCCAGAGGGAACTTTCTCCTCTCCTCCATTTCTAGTTGCTGCTGCTGCTGCTGGTATTTCTCGGAATGTTTCTGCATCATTACCCTTATGCCTATGTCCTTGGCATAATCCTCTGGTCTGAAATGGTACTCATTCATTAGCATGGGGTTAGCACCAGCCTCCAATAGGTAGCGGACACTCTCCTGGTCATGAGCCAACACAGCATAGTGGAGGGCAGTGCATCCACGGAACATCTGGTTGTGATTGAGCAATGTACTAAATTCACTTTCCCGGATGGCCTCAACGTTCACTGGAGATATTCTGTTCTCACGAGCCACCTGGTAGTGTAAAGGAGAAGGACTCACTCAACACGAAAAAGGATGAAGCATGAAAATTTATTTTCCTACACAATACACATCCTAACATATATGACATACATAACAGTACTACAGATACATTTATTGTTACACTCACTTGGAATATATTTGAAAAGTTATCAGGCAGGTTAGGGTCTGCTCCTTGGCTCAGTAAAAACTTGACTGCCTGTGACCGGCCATTTATGGCAGCGGCATGAAGTGGTCTCCAGCCATACGGGTGTTGGCAGTTGACATCAACTCCTTTCTTGATGTATTCCTGTGATATATCATTCCTGTTAGACAAGTTACTTGCACCTTCTTATAACTGAGGGCATTCCACTCATTAATAATCCTGATGGAGAAAACACATTGCCCTTCAGTGCCATTCTCCATTGATTGGGTTTGGCAAGCTTGAGTGAATAGCATCGTAAGTTGGTGGTCAAGTCAAACTTGGTGACTGGGAGGCCATCGTACCTGTGCAGGATCTTGTACACTAATATCTATACCTTTTTTTTTTTTTTTTATAAATATCTAACATACTTATGCATCTCATTATACATTATAAATCAGTAACATTCATTATACATCATACTGTTTGTAAAAAGAATTGAGTATTAGTTTACATAATCATTATAATACCCTAAACCTAAAGCATAAGGAATGTTATTTTTGCATACCTTATAGTTGTTGTTTACTATTAAGGTAAGTTAGGTTATAAGCAACATTAAGTTTAATTTGGAAATTAACATTGACTATTAACTCTTGACATTGGGAGATTATATATGGCAGTTAAAACAGTAAAAGCCAGTTATAAAAATATACATGGTAGAATATTATCCGTGGTTGTGCTGGAGAAGAGAGGTACGTACATATATTGAAAAAGAGAAAAAGCAACAATGGAAATTAGTATCAGAATCCTTGAAAAACATCAAAATTGTAGGGAAAGTATGTTGTCTAATTGCAATTTGACTATGATAATTCTGTAAAATAAAATGTAAAATAGGGTGTTACATTTGGTTGTCTCTTCAATTGGTAGGTAAAGTGGAACCTATCTATGTTAAATAAGATTGACAGCATCAAGTTTCAACTAACCAACAAATATTCGTAAATTTTTTTATTTAAACCCATTTCACTCTGCCCATTTTTCTGGTAAATTATGTTGACTGAACCAAACTAAATCTAGCATTACCTCTCCTGCAAGAGGTAATGAAAACAAATAAATCTCTAATACACATCAAAACTCATACAAAAAAAATTAATCCTCACAAGTTATTAAAACAACAAAATCCACCCTGATATTTAGACTAAAGGCATCCCTCTCAATAACTCCAATTGAGTTTTCAAATTCACCTTAGATGTAAAATAAATATAGCATCATACCACCCACCTTCATTCTTTCGACGTTTCCCACCATGGCCGCCAATATGAACTCCCGCTCATTGACTTGTCGGTCAGTTCCATGCCAGCAGGCGGCCAGCAGCAGGCCCAAGGTGAAAGGATAGCCGCGCCACGCCTTCCCCTTCCCGGTGGTGTGGTCCTTATCCTGCTCTCCACGCCGTCCTTCCTCTGTCGCACCAATGTAACTGTGCCTTGTATACGCAGCATTAATATAAAGTGCCTTAGGCAATAAGTCCAGGCTGAAGTAAGTGTTATTTCCCTGCCATGTGGCTGGGAGAGAACGCATCATTGAGTGTACTTTGCATTTTCCTTGCAGTAATTCATCCCTCAGTAACGATGGCACTGCCAACAGTATTCTCCGTCTTTCACAGTTATAACTACTTAATCTATTAATGATTTTCAACACATTTCTAACAAACATTGTATGATGTAATCGCTGAATATTCCAGTACAAGTGACACTTTTAGCTCGCCCGCTGCCCGCACTCCTTGCTCGACGTTCGGATGTAAACAAAACAAAGTGGATTGCGTCATTCGTTCGGGATCAAAATACACGCCGGACTCGCACTGTACCCTGTACATATATCTTCCTTGCCGTACAACAAGAATAGTTGTACACTACGGAAATTTGCCTTTTGCTATGAAAGGAGCGAACTCACAATCTTTACGTCACGAGCCGAGCATTGTACCATAGAGCCACCCGGGCCCATTTATATTAGAAATAAGAATACACTAGGACAGTAGGACTAGGAATACGCTTGGACCATAACCATGATAGTGTGAATCGGGTCTTACTCACTCTATTACCATCATCTATTTCCATAACAATCAAACAGATGACCACGTCAACTCTCAAGTGCACATTTTCCTACAGGTCGTCCCAATCCGCTTCTGTGGGTCAGTGGTTAACGTCCCCGCTTAAAATCCGGGAAGACGTGGGTTCGAATTTCCCTCAGATTGCTACAGATTCTTCACTGACAGGGAGTGGTTACTGTCGGGGCCTTCGAAATATATTTTGGAGGCCCCGTTACTGTCACCCTTGAGCAAGGGGATAAGGTTGTAATATGTGAAACACACACATACGTGTGATATGCACCAGAACTGGTGCCCTACGCATTATATATATATATATATATATATATATATATATATATATATATATATATATATATATACATATATATAATATATATATATATATATATATATTTATATATATATATATATATATATATATATATATATATATATATATATATATATATATATATATATATATATCCAGTAATCTTGGCTACCCACGCCACTTTTATCTTAAATCTACAACATTTACAAACCTTTCTTTCATATATCCTTTTTGCCACCATCTCCATGTGACCAAGCCACCTCAGGAAGATATCGGTAATGAAAGTGTGTATGGAAACTTTAACATACCTAACAAGAATGAAGGAATTAAATGTGAGATGAACATGTTATGCACCACAACTGGTGCTTTGCGCATTAGTTATCACTGTAGTGACAACACACATACATACACACCCACATACACTCCCACACATCCAGAGGTTGAGCCTATAATTACTTCCCAAGAGACCAAGGCTGAGGTCGAGATTAACTCTTTGACCTCACCTCACCTGTCACCTCACCCACATGACCGCCGAGTCAGTCCACCAGCAGTCTCTCACCACACACACTCCAGACAACACGTCCAGCATCGCGTCTGGGAGCCCCACGTCGGGGCTCCCCAGACATCACACACTCATCTTCTGTCTACTTGTGTACAACCAACGCTGCAGCAATAAACCAACCAAGCAATATTAGGTCTGTTGTTCCAACCTTTGTGTGTACGTAACCCAGCAAGAAGCTACATCACAAAGTTAAGTGCTAGAGGTGAAACACACATTTCTTTAGTAATTTATATTTCAATCAAATATCCTATATATTTTTCTTGCATCACTTAAAATTACAGGTAATACATTTTATACATCACTGATTAAGTAATATACATACATAAATACATTATACAATGAAAGGCAAAAGTAATATGTAATACTCTTGATATTGCCAGCAAGCCACACTTGAAAATCCTTGTGTACCCAAATCAAACCATTTTTGTATGAGTGAGTGAGTCATTAGTTTCTGGAGGAAAAGAGAAAGATAAACAAAAAAATATAAAAAATGTAGAACAAACTGAAAAAAAACATATATATATATATATATATATATATATATATATATATATATATATATATATATATATATATATATATATATATATATATATAGAGAGAGAGAGAGAGAGAGAGAGAGAGAGAGAGAGAGACAGATATATATATAGAGAGAGAGCATTTTGTGTAAGGAAATGTCAGAATAAACAGTTAACCCTTGGAGTACTAGAAAAACATCCACCATAGCATGAAGGTGAGACAAATACCAATGACGGTGCCCAAGATAAGGGTGTCACGTCTCTTGCGGATGTTGATTTTGGTCATGAGTGAGTTAACCAATGGGAAGCGGTTAGAGAGATCATTAACCTTAGTCTGGATCATCTTGAAAGTCTGCCGCTGTGTCTTGAGGTGGTCCCTGGTATCCATGGCAATTGTAATCTGCTCATCCACCAGTCCCTCAGAGTTGGCCAGGTGTTCACTCTCCTTCAGGTAAAGATCACGGCGGGAGAGACCAGCCAGACTTTTCCCTCCGTTACGGCTCGTCCCCAACAGCTGTTCTCTCTCTCTCCGTGATTTGATGGTGTTGTTGGTTCGCTGGAACTCGTGTGTATAGTCCTGTGGAGGGATGAGACACCTTTCCATGTACAGTAATCCTTACTAAATCTGGAGCAGTTTGACCAAGGACGTGAGAGATACATGAAATTTCCGAGTATGCAAAGTAAATACATACGAGTGATATCTTGGTGTGTGATGGCAGTAAAAACGATTAAATGTAATGGAGTAGTAAAAAAAAAAAAAATCAAATGTAATGGAGATGAGGCGTCGGAGAAGTATGTGTAAAGTAACGCAGATTGACAGAGTGAGAATTGAGGAGGTGCAAAAGAGAACTGGTGGTGTGAGAGTTGGGTGGTCGAGCAGATCAGAGATTGGTTGTTTAATATGTGGAAAAGCCTATTCCAGAAGGAAAGACGGACTTGGGAGGTGTTGATTCCATTCCTTGTCTTAGGTGAATGTTGTGCCAATATGCTTCCATCAAAACATGTACATACCTGTGTTTATGCAGCCAACCCTTGTGTTATGGTCACAGATAAATACCAAAAAGACAAGTTTGTAAGAAACTCTTTGTTTGCAGCTTTCATGTTTAGTAATGCAAGTAAAGTGTAGGCGATTATTTGGTGCCAAGAGTCAATAGAGTTGCCTGTTAACCAAACAGAGTGTTTTGTGAATGCCTAAACACTTTTTTTAACAACACATGATTACCATTCACCCACCATTGGAAGCATAAAGCTTCTATATATGGTGTATTTGCACGAAGAAATTCCTTTGATAATTCTGACATAATTAATTCAAAAGATTTACTGATGAATTGAAACATTTAACTGTAATTATGGATATATCAGCCAATGGCTTTATATTCATATTCATAATGCATAGCAGTGCAGATATACGCAGAACAGTCCACACTCGCACTCGATCATCTAATGACTTATATTCATTGTTTGAATGACTATTTAATAATTACACCCATCAAAGGATGCCTCCATACGTTCAAGAAATTTGGGTAACTTCTGATCCCAAGCTTGCCAGATAAATGGTTCAATAACTGGATACACACATACATACACACCACTTGTCACCCGGCAAGGCATGGGTTTGAACCCTGCACAGGTCACTATAGATTTTCACCGACAGGGAGCAGTGTGATGTGTGGGAGGTCTTGCCTTTACTCATAAATCTGTTTCTGTGAGCTCTGAGTTTTTTCGGGGAGAATAAACACACACACACACACACACACCTGTAGGATGTCACGGTGTCGCTGCAAGGTGTGGATAGTGGCCACTGAGGAGCCATGGGGACAGTTGTTCATCCTCTCATTGATGTCTGTGAGTGCTGTCAATAGCTGCTCCAACTCAACAGAAATTGTCTCATACCTGAAAAATGTACATTTCTAAATGACTCACCACCAATATCCTGAGTAACAAACACCATTTAAAATAATTTAAAAAAATGTACAAATACAGTTGATTGCACTTTCCAAGCCTGTAGATGTTTTTGCATAAAAATTTATCGAGTACATATATTATTTAATGGTCCATATCAACTGGTCCCAAAGAATGAGACATTTAACAAACTAGTTATCATAACACAGGAATACAGATGAGTGATTGGTGTACAGCACAGTATGGTTCCTGCACAGATGACACACGACTACCCAGGGAGAAAAAGTGATATTGGAAAGATGTTCACATGGCCAAGTGGAGCATAGTGAGAAGGGTGTGTGGAAAACCATGTGTCACATACCATAACAGTTTGTGTGTATGTGTATATATGCAAGACATTGTTGCTCATTATGGTCAAATGTAGTATGCAGTACCTGCTGTTATCGTGAGCATAATGAGGAAGAAGAAATCCTCAGCATCTGGACTCATTCCTAATTAACTTTGGGATAATGTTTCTAATTTGCCACATATAGTTTGAAGGAATAAGAGTGTAATCACTTGTATACTGAACTCCATTATTCCAGGAACTACAGTTTCACATGGAAAATACCACGAGAACACTTGATATTCCAGCAACCTTCACAGCTGTTTAAGCAAACATCATACTTCAAAGTTGCTCCATAAATTAAACAACATGTAACACCCGGTCTTCAATGCACTCCAGTGGTTCAGGGGATTCATTTTGCACCATAGGCATTGCTGCATGCAGTGCTTCACTCCACTGTATTAATTAATTACACAAAATAATTCAGACTTTACCCTATGTCACATCCCCACAACTGCAATCTATATATGCTAAGTTTCATGTACTTCTAATTTTCTAGAAGTGTTAGTGTGGTGGTGGTCTAGTATCGGACGTTGCCACGGATCTTGGTGGTTGTGGTGCTAGACTGAGCCTCGTGCAGTGTGGTAGGATAAAGATCAGTCCCTTCTGCCCAGAGGCAAAGATGCCAGGCAATGCATGTGAATGTATGTATGTTTTGGTCACCCTTCTTCAAGAGGGATGCCAGCCTAGTATACACATACATACATACATAGTAACTAACTTGTAACTCCAATATGAATTGAATGTGTGACTCACGTTAAGAACCATGTAATTTGCAGATGGATTGTAGGACACCATCTTTAAACTGCAGTGTGCCAGAGGTTGTGTTGGTTCCATCAAACAGTTTTCACAACACACCATTTCCCCCATAATCCTCAAGACACTCATGTCATGTCAGCCAATTAGGCAAAATTGACAAAGATTGGAGGAGGTACATGAATTTAAATATCTTGGATTATGTTGAAGCATGGAAGGTGAGGTGAAAGGCAGAGGTGTGGAAGGCAGGAAAGTGGTTACAACTCCAGCGATTATCATGACAAAAAAGGAACAGTAAGCATGGAAGTAAAAATTATTGTGTGATGTAATAATTATACACACAATTACTAATGCAAGTGAGGCGTGTGTGGCATGACAGACAAAGGGCAAGGAATCAAGCAGTAGAAATAAGTTACCCGAGAAATACCTGTGGTGAGAGAAGAATGGCAGATGAAAGTAATGAAATCATGTCAAATAAATAGGTGGAGAATGATGTCGTGTCACAATGCCTTATAATATGTTCCACCAAAATATATGACAAGCAGATTAAATGCATTCATATCTTACTCCGCAATCACTACCAAGGTATACAGGTATTAATCATCTCAGGGAAGGAGCAGCGAAAACAATGAATGGACGTGTTAGTAATGAAGAAGTGGGTAAACAAAGATGGGATTGGCTCACATTTGTTCCCCTGAGAGTAAGGCAACACTCTCGGGGTTTGTGTTGGCGGCTGAGTTATTACTTCCATAGCTCGCTGCAATCTTACTGAACGACACCAGCTTCACGTCAATCTCACTCTCCAGCTGCCTCGCTCGTTTCCGTAAATCCTCAAAGGACATTTTAACTTCAACTTCCTCCGATGTTGACATTTGCACCGCATACATACGTGCATCGTTACTGAGATTTTATATAAAGATCTTTCCCTATTTAACACTACATTAAATTTATTTCCACTTATCATTATACAATTTTATTGAAGTATTAGAATATTCATGAATCTTAATTCTATTACTCGAAATTATCAAAATAATTTCTATATTATATAACCCTGATATAAAGTCCATAACATTACACGTTTAGTCAATGATTATTGCTATAAACACAGGTGCTAAAATATAGAAAATTACAATAAGGAAACTAGTGAATTTATCAAACAAATAAAGTATAGTATACTACTAACATAGTATAATTCAACGACTTAAATTCAACTAGTAAGATGCCCCTCTCTCTCTCTCTCTCTCTCTCTCTCTCTCAGAAACGGAGCTAAATTACAAGTATAAATATTTCTTTAAATGACCATGTATTCGGAACATTAAAGAAACTAAACGAAAAACCTTTATGCATCACTTCATTTGATGTACTACAATCAGTTACTATCCACCAATGTCTTCTGTTATCAGACAAAAGTATTGCGTATCAATACTACACTATTATCTTCCTTATATATTGTAAAATAGTTTTTACTTTTTAATAGTATCTGCAAAAATACTTTCTGCAGATCAAGGACAGAACAAGGAGTCTGGGAAGCCCCTCCTCTATTCTCTCTTAGCAAAAATTATAATGCAAAGGAGGGAAAAGTAATGTCTCCCTGAACCCTTATCATGTTGTCTTGGCTAATCTCCTCTAAAGGGGATAAAGGTGGGTAGTATTAGATATATTTCTTAGACATAAAATCACTGAATACTCCTCCTAATACAAGTTTACTTGTCTATTTAATTGTTGTTGGCTGCAGCTGTTTATCATAGGGAACTCCCTGAAATCCATAAATGTTTTGAAGTTGACCTCATCTATTCTATTTTGCCATTAGCAACAAAACTGGAGTGTGTTTGCAGTATCAACAATGATTGGAGTCAAATTCCTATACTAACAAGGAAAGTATTACTGAACACAAAAAGTGCAGATCTAAACCTCATGGATGGAACACTGCAGGAAACTCAGATTGTTAAGATCCTCCACGTGTTGATGCGATTGTAATTGTTATCAACGATTGTTCTTTACTTGATGCTTACTTCCAACACCATGTATCAGAAATTTTCCTCTTGCAGTCTGAAAGGGTTGCATCACATACCATACATAGTGTAATCAATCAGATGAAAAATAAACAAAATAAAACATAGTAAATAAATAATGTATTGATTCCAAAACTTTAAATGTTACTCAAATAGGTCCTCATATTTTCTTTGTAATTAATTGTTCTTTCCCTCCATTTATGCCTGTGAGGCCCAGATTGAATCATCATCATTCATGCCTCACCCTCCTTCAGGGAGATGTTCAGGTGACTCAGTGGTAAAATGTTCATTTCATTACTACAAGTCAATGTTTTAGCCTCTAACACCAACTACCTAGATGGAAGCACCTCCTTGGTTGGCCAAGCAAATATGGTATTTTTTCCTTGGTCTCAGGCGAATATTCTGATTATCTTTAATTCGCTCAGAGGAACCCCTGAGCGAATTAAAGATTATCATTCTAAAAAATATATAAAATAAACTACAAAATAAGTCTGGAGCAAGTTGAAAAGCAATCAATCAATCAATCAATCAATCAATCAATATATATATATATATATATATATATATATATATATATATATATATATATATATATATATATATATATATATATATATATATAGATATATATATATAGATATATATATATAGATATATATATATATATATATATATATATATATATATATATATATATATATATATATATATATATAATATATATATACACACATATATACACACACACACACACACATAAATATATATATATATATATATATATATATATATATATATATATATATATATATATATATATATATATATATATATATATATATATATATATATATATACATATATATATATATATATATATATATATATATATATATATATATATATATATATATATATATATATATATATATGTGCGCCTGTGCTAGTGACAGGCATTCAAACTTCTGACAGGAAACTCAATGCATAAAACTTCACCAGTAAGACCAAGACGATCAGTAAGGCTTGAATGGGTTATCACAGCCATGTACAATGGAGATTACTATTAGCATTAATTAGTAATGATGGCACAGTTATATATGACTGTCTGAAATATGTGATTGTGAATGTAGACTGTACTAGGAAAGAGATGCACTACAGCATGTTAAATACAGAGATCTGAAATTGTTAGACCTCATCATGAAAATACTGGAGAATATAATTAGAGAGGAAGTGAACATTATATGAAATGCATTTTGGATTAGTTCCAAGTAGGGGCACAACTATTAGTCATAGTTGACTCAAAGATCAGTTTCTTTGGAAAGAAAAAGCATACGGATCAAGCTTAGATGTGGAATAGGGTGAAAACTTTTCTGAGAGGGGAATGTGAAGTGACAAGATGGTAATGGGAAGGTGATAGCAATGGAAGCGAGTATAAAAGATGTGGCATAGGAATTTATATAAATGTAGTGAAGTGTGGAATGGCAGAATGGGTAAAAAAAAATACATTGAGATGGGTTGGTCATATTGAGATGATGAAAAGTGAAGTGTTTATAAAAAATGAAATGTATGAGTGAAATCGATGGTTGTAGTAAGAGGGGATGGTGACTAGGAAGATGTAAGGAGTTCATGTGTGAAAGAGGCATTGATGGAGAGCAGGACTTCAACATGCAAGAAAGGAGAGTTGAGGGTTTTTCTGTTGTAGGAAGTGAGTTATAGACAATAGATAGATAGATAGAAAATCACATTCTACATTGTTTTTGTTCACTTGGAAAAGGCTTTGACAGAGGTGGTCAAGGAAGTTCACAAATATCATATGTAAGAGAGTGGCTGGTACATGTGATTAACATATCTATCTATACCAGGCTAACATCCCTAATAAATGGGGATAACAGAGAAAAGTCACACACACACACAATCATTCATGCACTCGTCTAATTTAGTCCTTAAGCTCCTAAAGAAGAGATTGGTTTCCCTGCCACCAACTACCCTTCCACACACATGACCCACTTCATCCCAGCACCTGTCTGATCTGTGCGTATATCTCTTTAAAGGGTCGTCAAGGCTGCATCATTACTCATGCATTCACTAACTCTATCCACTTCTATCACTCATGATCATCCTTCCTTGTTCCCCAGATATTCCTTTTTCCTTCAATGCTCTTTTAACACTGTCCATCCATCCCATTCACGGATTTCTTTTCAACCTCACACCCTCACATCAGATCCCATTATCTTTTCACCAATTAATCCTTCATTCTTTCCTTATGTTCAAACCATTTCAACACCAATTCTCTTTCACACCTCATTCCTCACTGTCAAAATACATTACTCCACACATAATTCTCAGACATATCTCCATTAAATTTATCATATGTCATGGCTTATAAGACGCACCTGAATTTGGGAAGGCATTTAAAAATAAATAAATGTTTTTAAACTATGAATGTCAGGTGAAGGGTTTTCGCCTGACATTCATAGCTCTCACTATTATTAAGACATTTTGAAAGATTCATATGTATTCAGATCCATATTAAATTTCAATATTTCATTCATATTATAGAAACGCAGTGGGTCTTGCATGTGTCGCCAAGTTCGATGTACAACAGTCTACTAGTTTGTTTAGGTACATGCATGGTTAAGCATCATCACTTAATTTTCTTCCTGACTGGTATTATTTTATATGAAGTACTACTGTCATATATTGTTACTTTGAAAGAGTTGCCATTGTTGGTCTAGAAATGATAGCCACCTTGTTAACTTTTGTGATGTTTGTGGTTTAATCTAATGGCCACTGCAGCACTAGACTCCACTAGCCAGTAACCTTTTAAGAAGCAAGACGATTTTCCGGAACATTTTTTGGAAAGAAAAGTGTGTCTAATAAGCCATCAAATACAGTAATCTATTCTTCTCTGCTACTGCTATAATACTCCATGTTTCAGCCCCATATTGTGCAGTTGGCACAGCTACTCCTTCATACAACCTTCTCCTTACATTCATTCTCATCACTCTATAACTAAGCTAAACACTTTCTTCATTCCTCCATCTACGTATAGTAATCATTCAAACTAAATATTAAAAACACTTTACCTTCTCGAGCAGATTAATATTCATCCTTCTACCACCAACACACCTAGTTTTTTCTGATTGATAATGCGCAGGGCACCAGTTTTGATGCATATCACGCATATATATGTACTATATGGTGCATCTCACTCATTACTTTACTCTTACTCTCATTCACTTTCAATTTCCTCCTCCGACACACTCGTCCAAACTCCTCCGCCAGCAAACACAATTGTTTGGACAAGTGTGCAGAAGGAAACTGAAAGAGAATGAGAGGAGTCAAGTAATGAGAAGCATTAAGGAGGTTGGTGGTAGAATAATGAATATTGCACTCAATGGTGAACTGCTTCATGAGAAGGAATGTTTTAAATATTGAGGGTCAAACATATACATATAATGAAGCACATTTGGTTTTGATTGTCAATAATTTCTAAAATGCAAGGAAGTTCAGGTGGGGTCAAAAAGATAAGGAACCCAGAAAACTAAAAGTTAAAATAAGCATAATTAAAATTATTTATCTATCTATTATTCATAGTTTCTGGTGCATTGCTCCCTTCGGAAATGTCCCCAAGGGGATGGCCACAGCAGAACAGCTTCCACCTCTCCCTACCCATTAATTCCTTCCTTGCTGGTTCAAGTCCTCTCCCTTTGTTAGCATCTCTCATGAAAGTATCCTTTATCCGATCCTTCCATCTTATAAATAGCCTTCCTCTCCTCCTAGGATCCTCAATTCCACAGAACAATGTACATGGCAAGAGTAATGGATGTGTATGAAAGATTTGATGTTTGGTGAGGAAGTGAATGAAATTTGGAATTGTGTTGCTAACATACAACACTGAGCTGCTTTGTTCCCTTTAAGAAAATGGATAACAAAAGGAGGACAAGGATGTAAACACCTTCTATACGATGGAAAGGCAGAATCCAACACTATTAGAGGGAATATAGGAGAGTGAGGATTAAGTTAGGCAAATAAGAGGTGCATGGATGGAAGTGGAAACTCTTCAGCTGTGGCAACCCATCTTAAGGAGTTCACTGGAAGAAGTATTACAATAAACATATGAATAAAATGAAAAATGTCTAGAATCACTTCCACAATCTTTTCCACCAATGAAACCATTTGGCTTGACATCAGTTGATAATTTCTACCCACATAATTATCAACAGCCTCCAACACAAGGCATCATCTGTCTTTATCAATGAGATTAAAAGGTGACTAAAGAATCCCCCCGAACTAGGCATCTATAGGCCATATAGTTCTGCTAGGGTTAACGAGAGCGCTACCCCTCTCACCAAGAAACTGCTGTGAGCCAGGATCGAACTCGCAACCTTTAGGTCGCGAGCCGAGCACTGCAACACAGAGCCACCCGGCCCCTTTATCAATAAGAGGTGGGAAAAATAAACTGTGAGGTCCACACCCAACCATTACTGTGTGAAAGAAAGAAAGAGAGAGAGAGAGAGAGAGAGAGAGAGAGAGAGAGAGAGAGAGAGAGAGAGAGAGAGAGAGAGAGAGAGAGAGAGAGAGAGAGAGAGAGAGAGAGAGAGAGAGAGAGAGAGGGGAGAGAGATATGGGAGAGAGGAGAGAGAGAGAGAGAGAGAGAGAGAGAGAGAGAGAGAGAGAGAGAGAGAGAGAGAGAGAGAGAGAGAGAGAGAGAGAGAGAGAGAGAGAGAGAGAACCATTACTCTACTCGTCAGTCTTAAAATTATAAGTACCAAATAAATATGAAAACCATCTTGTTTGTTACACAGAAACCAAATTTAATTCAAATGTCTTAGATTGTGCAAGTCAAGAAGGAATCACAAATGTTAAGTTATCTCTAGTTTCTCTGAATTAGAGCAAATATGTATTGTAAGATAACCTTTATATTTTTGTTGGTAGATGAAAATACTTTTCCACTACACATCATTTAGGTTTCCTTGAGTCATCTACCAAAGTGTATAACTTGTGGGGAGAAAAATCATACATAATTTCATTCACCATATTTTACTTTTAAATAATGATAATCATCTTTCCATGTCACTGTCATCACACTGACATTATCCTAAAACGTAAATTACCTTCTGGTCAAACCTACGAGGGTGAGGCAAGAGTGACACTGATTCCCTAGCAAAGAAGTGGCTGCCCTCTGCATGCCACCAGGGGGACCCAGACTCTAGTCTGACTCTGAGGCCACTGAGGACCGCTCCTGACGCTTCATGGAGAGCAGTGCCTTCTCTCTTAACTTGCGCTCCAGCTCCTCCCCACCGACGCTTTCCTCTGACTCACTCTCAGACTCCTGGTGAGGGAGGTGAGGAGAGGTTTTTATAAAATTGTGTGGGATTAATGGAGGGGAACATAGAAATAAACAGGTGTGCAATTTCTAGAGACAAGGTGTCGTGAGCTGAAGAAGCTGTGAATAAGCCCCAACTAGCTGGCAATGCAAGTGGGCAGAGAAAATTAAATCCAAGACCATCACCTGAAAGAAAACATTATATCATCATGCTTTCATTAGCCATAAGGAGTTCTGGAGTGATAAAAAATATTACCACAAATGGCTGGGCTGTGTATATAAAATGGGAATTAATTAAATAAAATAAAAAATATAAAACTAACTTTATTTTAGGAGGTGCTCATCATGGTATACCAGAAATGTAACAAGACTTCTCTGCATATTCAAGTCTAGGGTCTTACCATCACCCAAGACTTCCCTGTATGTTCAAGCTTAAAGCTTCATCACAAATTTCTGCTTCAAACACCTTTGCAAGCTTTAGAAATTACCATGTAGGGGTCAAAATACTGAATACAAGAGGTCATGGTGCCCAAACCAACACTCCAGTCCATACGACTGAAGATGAGTTTCACATAGCTATGCAATTGTCTCTCAGGAAACTATAGACAATGTGTTGCATTGCAATTAAGTTTCTCATCTTATCAGCTTTTTCAATGACTGCAAAATAGCTGTACAAATTCAACCTAACAAATGCATTTGTTGTAAATTCCTAATGAATTAAACCAATCTAAAAAAAAATATGTACATATATTAAGGCAAAGAAAGATAAAGCAGCAGCACATTTGTCATGCATGTGGCAGCACTGACTGACTTACTCTTACAGAAAACACCATGCAAGTCGCACCACTCTGTAACAGAATATCATCTGTCTGGTCTCATATTCAGAACAAAGAACCAATCTCCTAATCAAGGGATTCTTTTAACCCTAGAAATCTACTGGAAAATACACCAAGTTGTGAATGGATACACAGAGAAAACAACACATTACTGTGTCTTGTAGCTACTACTTCACCTTACCTTTCCCTTAGTGTTGAGCAAAAATAGGAGCCAAAATATATTTGAAGTACATCTATATAGGCCAAGGAAAAAAAATTAAATAAAAGATTAATCTATATGAATGTATTTCAAATGTATATGACATGGTAGTATAGTGATAAGAACATTTGGCTCACATCTGAGAGATCTGGGGTTCGAATCCCTTGCAAGGCGAAGACCACTTGGACAGGTTTTCTCAAAAACTATATCCCTTACTCATCAAACCAAAAAGACAGCAACCTAAATTGAGGAAAGATGATCTTGCACTAAAAAAGGTCAGCAATCTTACCCTCCTGTAGTGTTGTGTAGTACTGCAAGTCATGCCTGTGTGTGTGTTTGTGTGTGTATATGTGACTACATGGCACACGACCAGAAATGGTTTATGCCACACTACAATAGTGGTAAATAATCAAAATCTATAAAAATATATACACTCGTCCCCCAACATCCCAGTTTTGGTTTTTAGCTCAGTACCGTGGAAGGAGGGAGTAAAAAAAGAAGGGCAGGCTGGCATGTGATATGGTGGTGTTAGCTGCTCGTTTGGGAAAAGTGGAGTGTGAAGTAGTGATGATTTATTTTTTTTATGATTGTGTTGCTTTTTTGTGCTTTTAGCTACCTACAGTAAGTTCTTGATTTAAGCAAGAGATGTATTCTGACTAAGTGTGCGTAATATGATTTTCATATAATTCAAATATAACTCAAAAGCAAACAAACAAAAGAAATCAAGAAAAGTTATGGTGGTGGAGTACATTGTTTCAAGTTTCATTTGTATATAAGGTATTTTATAAAATTTGACACACTTTTACCTAAATTCATATATTTGAAACACACAGATCAAGACTCTACAGTACTCTCTCTAACTTATTTGGCCATGAGAGTGATAGAATTGGTTATTGATAGATTTCACAGTTTAGTGGCAGTCTGTGCTCCCTTACCTCGGTGAATGTCGGAGAATGAGTGTATATATCGCAAAGGTGATTGTTGCTACACTGATGGAGGTGATCAACTTCCTTAATAGGCCCTTCAAGTGTTCAATTAAAGTATAAGAAGTAATTGGTACCAATAATATAAACAAAAAACTAAATTAAAAATGAAAATGAGAGAATAACTGGCCTCATCATCCTCATCACTCATCATCGCTCACCTCATGCCTGTGCTTCTTGTGTTTCTTTTGTTTTTTGTGTTTCTTGTGCTTTTTCTTCTTGTCTTTCTTCTTCTTTTTCTTTTCTTCTGTCTCTGAAACCTAGAAGACATTTGCAGGATATTAGTCATGGAAGCACACGTGTACATGCACACACACACACACACACACACACACACTGCTACTTACGTATGTGTGCATTTAAAGTTTTAATTCCTAAATGTCTCTTTTTTCCCTGAACAAGAGTGAGACATGACAGTGTATTGTAACACAAGCATTTAGCAAATCAAGGAATCAAAACATCATGAGCTACAGAGGAAACATTGATCTACATGAATATCTACAACTATGATGTCAGGATAATTGGATTCATTGTAGATGTGTTTACCCTTTAAAGTTACAGATAGGTCTGACATGCACCTTAAAATTTTCTTTAAGGACTGGAATGAAGGAGTAAAGTGTGGTATATATATATATACACCCGACTTACATGCCCATCAAAAGAGGGTAACTAAAACAAGGCATTTAGGATTCAGGGAGACTTTACTCTCCCTTAGCCTTTTGAAATAATTATATAATAAAAAAAGCACTCACGTCTGAGTCAGAGCTGCTATCCTTCTTCTTGTGCTTCTTCTTCTTTTTCTTTTTCTTCTTTTCTACAGGTGAAGACTCTCTGCTGGAAGACCCATCATCATCGTCATCCTCCTCGTCCAATGAGCCGTCTTGTGAGCCTGAGTCCAGCCGCCTCCTCTGCCTTGGTGATGGTGAGTCTAACAGAGAGCGTGACCTTCGCTTGGACCCCCGCCGGTCTGGCCTGGCGTCCCCTGAGTCCGAGTCATCACTGGCAGAGGCAGGGTGGTTGGGCTCATTCCTGTCAAGGCAGGTACTATGGCATAACTTTCAAACCCTTTTTTTCTTTCTCATGCAGGCAAGTAGGCAAGCAGGGCGCCAGACATGCACTAATGCATGAACAACCCCCACACGCATGCATGCACATACACACACAAGGATGGCAGCATCCTCCACTAGTAGAAAGTTCTCTTAGCTTTTCACTCACTAATATAGCACCATTACCTCACCCAATATGACTTCTACACCAAGCACCCAACACCACAGCCACATCACCACAATCCAACATCTTTGTTATTTTTACCATTAAATTAATATATGTAAGTAGTAAGAATGAATTCAATAACAATAAAGGGATAAGTTTGCTTAGTGTGTACTCTCCCCTCTTCCTCTGCATCCTGTATTTTTGTAAGATTGATAAGATGGTGTGAAAAGAGTGTTGAATGAAAGAGGAAGGAAGGATGACAGTGTGTGATGGAAGTGAACGGAGAGCAGTTGTGAATGCATAAGTAGTCAGTAAGGATAAAGCCTTGAAGGCCCATCAGAGAAGGTTTCCATGCATTTGTTGTGATCTGTTGATCAAATCGGGTGCAGAGAGTGAGAGGGTTGTGGGTATCAAGTGGCAGGGGTAAACCAGCCTTTGCTATCAGACCTTGTCATGAAAGTGATCCCTGACTCAGAATGTGTAGACAATTTCTGGTCTTTTGGAGGAAGCAACCAACACACATACAGGAGGGTAGGATTCCTAGCCTTCTGCTCCTGTCAGGATTAAATGATCACAACTCCTTGTCTAAGTATTGTACCTATTGTCTGCTAGGTGAACAGAGGTTACAACATTTAAGAAGACAAACCCATTTTGTCTCACCCAACCTGGAATTCAAACCCAGGACATTTTGGTTTGAGTCCCACTACACCACTGGATTGTAAAATAAAATATAACAAAATAATCTCCCTCTCTCTCTCTCTAAGCACTCTACATATCACTGAAGCATTAAAGCTAGAAATGGTCAATGAATATTTGAATCAGTAAAGGAAACCATACCTGGTCTTCAGATTAAACCAGTAAACTTTCAAAAAGTTAAGTAGAATGAAGAGGATGAATCAAAGATGAACTGACAATGAATCTGTTGTGCACGAATGGCTCACTCACTTCCTTGTCAGCTTGTACTGGACCTCCTTGATGGTGTCTGCTGAGTAGTTGGCAAGCTGCATGAGGCGGCTGGCATTGTTGATGTTGTGTTTCTTGGTGGTGGCTGGAAGGAGTGCTGCAGACGACCCTCCTCTCCGGGGGGATCTAGAAGCGCTGCGGTGCTTCTTGCGGACAGGTGACCGTGAGCGGGAACCACGATACCTGTTGTAAGTGTGAGTCTACATGATGTATCTTAGAAATTGTGTAACTATATGTACACACCTTAAATATTCATTACTTGATGAAAAATATAAAATACACAGAGGGCTCTGAAAGGCAGGTGTGTCATAAGATCACGTGCAAGGATTATGAGAGGAAATATGGAGAGAAAGAAGAGTGAAAAGTTTGTGGAGAAAGTACACGAGTGAAACTGAGGCTTCTAAGAGGAGAGGAAGGTCAGTTGTAAGATGGAAGGACACAGTAAACGAGTACATGCATGAAATAGCTGCTAATAGAGGGGGAGGGCTTGAACAAGCAAGGAGGGAGTGTGGATAGGGAGAGATGGAGCACACAACACCCAGACCCATACCTCTGTGGGGGTGTTAGGGGCCTTCTTCGAGGACTTGCCGATCTTCTTCCTCTTGGGCTCGGTGACCTGCGGCTTCTTGAGTTGTGTGACAACCGACCCCTTGGACTTACTGACCTCCTACCCCTAGGACTTGGTGATCTTCGACCCCGTGGGCTGATTGACCTTCTCCTGGGACTCGGGGAGCGGCCCCTCCTCATGGTAGGGGATATCCTTCCCCGAGGACTGGGTGATCGACGCATTCTGGGACTGCCTTTGGGACTGATGGAACGCCGGCTACGAGGACTGAGGGATCTTCGGTGGAATCTTGGGGGACTGGGGCTGTGGCGGCGGAGACTGGGTGACCTGGGACACCATATCCACCATCACAATCACAACAAAGGAGGCCTAAGCATAGCACACACTATCTTACTGCCATAACCACCATTACCCACTAAATTTGACATTACTTGAACCAGAAAAGTGGCAAGTGGTGCAATATATGGCAGTGGCAGTAGTAATATGGCATATGAATGTAGTGCAAGAATAAAGGAGTAAAATAATAAGTGGGAATATGATGAGTATCATAAGGTACCATAGCCTGGTATATTGTGGGAGAACACAAATATTATAGAACTGTAGAGAATATGGTAAAGCAGTGTTTCTTGAACAACAAATGAAACTGAAATATAGACTCAGTGATTTTGAAAGTGAGCATAGGGTTAAATCACAACTAAGTTAATTTTTACACAAATACATGTGGTTCAAATGGAGATACTTTATGTAATTTTCATCTTGTGGCAGTCTACATCCATTAGTAAATTTCCAAACCTCAAGGACAAGGAAGACAAGTCCATCAAGAACTACAATTACAATTCACAGTGCCATCATGGAGATGGTTAATGATGCTCTATGAATAAGTAAGAGGGTGGCAAGTCCTGCAGGTGACCTGGTGCTCCTTTAGTTCATTAACACTAACCTGCGGCGGTAGCGAGGGGATGGACTCCTCCTTCCTCGGCGAGGTGAGACAGACCGCCGAGAAAAGCGAGGAGAGGCCCGGCGAGGGGAGCCTCCCCCACCACCACCAACTCGGTGATCACCGCCAGCATTACGTGCTGGCGCCTAAAATTAAATAAGTAATTCCTGCAATTATATACTTTAAGGTAATTTCCATTATAATAACTATTTTACAGCCTGGTTCCTTATTTATGTGACTAGCTTTTGTCACCTGATGGTAGTTAACCAACAGTTATGAATATTTCATCTTCATGATTCAGAAACAATACCTGGAGAACATTTTCTTGCCGGCATGTTACAAAATAGCAATATTTCGCACCCCCTAGCAGAACTATTACACAATGTATTGTAATTTAGATTCATTTAGATAGAATTATTCTTTTTATAACATAGAAAAAAATTGACAACAGATTTTCCATGGTTTTGAATGCATTCTATAAAAACATAGCCGTTGATTAAAAGTTCAGGTAATTAGTTGATGCGAGGATCCTCACCTCATCCTCAGAGCTTGATGGATCTCTGTTGGATCTGTACTGCCGCTTCTTGAGGACAGAATCTTCTTTGCGGTGAATTTCAAAGTCATCTTCCTTATTCCTCAAAGGTGATCGGCTGCTTGACCTGGAATCACTTGGATTCCAAACGAAAAGATACATTAAACAAATTCATAATAATAATAAAAAACTTTTATGCCATCTACCCAGGCTCGAGTCCATCCCCGGCCTCCAAGGTGCTACACCACCTTCACCAGACTCCACCAGGGTGGACAAGGTCGTAAAGCGGACCTGACCTGACCCACGACATACCACCAACTATGCTAACAATTTGTCTGAATAGTCTCATGTAAAGAAGAAAAGTCTTCCACTCCTCACATTTAGAATTAAGCAATTTTAAAATGTATATTTTCAGCTTATGGCTGCTTTTTCTAATAAACCATCTATTATTTATTATTATTATTATTACTTATGACCAGTTGTTGATGCACTCACCTGGAAGACTCAGAGTTGGAGCTTGGGGATCGTGATGGACGTCTGCGAGGTTTGGCTCTGGGAGAGGGTGACCGCTTCCTGGGGGTGCCAGACCTTTTTGGAGGAGTGACAGAGCGCTTGCGTGGTACTGGGGAACGCTTGCGAGGGCTAGGAGTAGGTTTACGCTCCACAGGGGACCGCTTGCGAGGGCTGGGGGACCTTTTGCGAGGACTAGGGGACCGTTTGCGATGGCCGGGAGAGTGTTTTCGGGGACTTGAGGATCGCTTCCGAGGGGAGTTTCTGCGTCTACGATCATCTTCCTTTCGAGGAGTCCTGCCTCTTGGGGATCTGAAGAGGACACACAATGCATAAGACTTTCTAAACCTCAAAGAAACTTAAATCTGTGGACCACAAGAGAAGTAATTGTATTATATAAATACACGACTTGAAATACTGAAAATATTGGACTGAATCCCTCCCTCAGTAACATCACATTCCCAAATTACAAGAAAGAAGCAGAAAGAACCTAATGTTTTTAATATTTCATTAAGTGTATTTTGGATTATATTCCTTCTGCCTTCCTTGAATGTGATACTCTCAGTTGTGTTCACATGGCTGGAGTTTGATGATTAATTTGAGGACATCACTCTATACAAGAACACAGAGATGCATTTACAAGCTGACAAAATATAAGACACCAATTTTCTGGTCCAAAGGTTGGCAATCTCACCTGTCTGAACGCCTGCCACCCTTCCTGTCCCTTGAGTGTCCACGCTCCCCCCGGTCACTGCGTTCCTTCTTAGGTGGAGGCTCAGCCTTCTCCTGCTTCACTGCTGGTGCTGTGGTTAAAGGTGCCGTCACTGCCTCCTGCTTAGGGGAACCATCTCGCTTCGGGGACTTGCCAGCCGAAGACTTCTCCTTGGAGGATGCATCTCCATTGGCCTCCTTCTTATCATCCTTGGCCTTGCTTGTATCTTCCTTTTTGTCCCACCTGCTGGAGTAAACATACAGGAACGGGTACAGAATGAGGGGATGACATTTCCCAACTTATCTTCATGATGTCATTTATCCTAAAATCTATTGTAGAAAAATAAAGCTACAGTCACGAGCCATAGATATCACTGGGATAGGCCCTTTTTAGCTGTCCCCAGCTGGCACTGTTCTTTTTAGAGTAATTTAGGGATTATATTTTTGAGACTCGGTTCTTCAAACTTGCTTCTACAAAGTTAGTTTCGTAGATACTACATTCTTCTCACTGTCTTAAATTTCAGGTAGTTTTTTTACATTATGTGGTCTCGCTTCTATTTCGGCTAGCCTCAGTAGGAGGGAGGAGTTTTTTAATGTATTATCCTTCCTCTACTAATAATAGCTAGTTCAGTTTAATGAAATCAAACAGCCAAGTAGGGAGTTGTAAGTCTGTTGCTGTTTGTATTCCTATGTAAATTTGTAAAAAGGGGGATATCATAGACATAAATGGAACAAAATACCTATGAACAAATCCAAAATGTGAATGTGAAACAACCCATGAAATATAGATCACAGACTGACCTGGATGATTCTTTCTTGGAGTCCTTTTTATCATCCTTGGAACGAGGTGAGCGTGAGCGGTCACGGCGGGAGCTGCGGGATGACTTGTCTCGGCTGCGGCTCCTCCTGTTCAGTGGAAAGGCAGGGAAAAACAAAGTAAATTACCCACCAGATTGGAATAGGTAATCTTCAGATGGGTGATACATAAGTTGGATTGCAGGTAATAATTAAATAATTAGTTATTGTTATCGTGAATGAAGAACATTCATAATCATCCTTAAATGATGATAAATTTTATCATAAAGTTGAAAACAGATGACAAGATATTGCTAGATAATGCATCAAATAAATATTACATCGCTATATACAATGGTGGAAATTTTTTTTTTTTTTAAACAAGCCACCCAGTTATTCGTTACCA
>JAXIVD010001125.1:90000-92500 GCA_036785275.1 Cancer borealis
TTAGGTTTAACTAGGTTTGCTTAGAATTACTTAAAGCATAAATAGGGTGGTAGATGATTGGAACAGACTCAGTCAGCAGGTAGTTAGTGCACAGACAATAGGGAGTTTTAAGAGAAGACTAGACGACTTCATGGATGGGGATGAGAGGTGGGTGTAGGTAATAAGGGGGTATAGGATTAACAGGAACTACCTAGTGCAGACCTCCGAGCCTTTTGTAGCTTCCTTATATTCTTATATACTGTAATCACAAGTCACCTGTGACAACAACACTTATGGGTTTTGACTCTCTCTTGCCTCTTTACTTTCACTATGGTAAGCAAACACTGAAAATTTACCGACCGTCCCAACTGATATCTTAAAAAAATAAATCTAATTTGCAACAGTATCCACCCCACAAAACAATACCCTGAACAGCACCACATGTGAAAGTATAAACCGGTGTACCTGTCCTAATGTTTACCTCTCTGCCATACACACTATATAATGGCAGCATGTGTGTATGCAAGCAAACAATACTCCACCACCACCACCCTCGTCTCCATGCATCACTTCACTCCCACATAACAACTTAACACTCCACCCCTCACAACATAACTAACCCTACACATTTATTTAGTACCTAAGTACATCCCATGAAAGTGTTGGACAAAACTTCCTAATAATGGGTGAAAAATGTAATATTGTAATTGTCTGAGCATCAGCGGCCATGTTTGTGCCTCCATGACGCTATCCGCCAAGCCTTCCTAGTCCTTACGCCTCTGTCACGCCCTTACGCCGCCATCAACCTGTCACAACCTCATCACCACAACTTTCTGTACATGATGGTTATATACACTTACGCGAAAGAATCCTGCATCCGCCATGACGACAACTTAGAACACGAGGCCCTCTGCTGATTTCCCACACAGCCGCCTTGGCATTCCTGGACTTGGACTTGGACTGGTTAATCTAGGGACGGGCGGGTACCCGGGGTCCTACCAAGGCTGATCTTATAGCGGGAAAACTCTTGCCTTGGTCATCACTACTATTCACTATAGTGAACAATGCACTGTAGATATGAACATGCCCCGTAACCATCAGTGCTCGCATCAGAAAAATGGTATAGTACGTTGTACTCTCGTGACATGGCCAAAGTCTAATCTACCTTGAGACAATTACCGGGCGGGTACCCACACCGGGACTCATATCATATCCAGCCGGGACATTGGCGGGAGTGAGTAGTAGGGATACTGAGTACCTCTGAGTAGGGACTAGGGAAGGGTAGTGATCGAAGTGATTGTCTTATTGGATGGGTAAAGCTGTCTACTACTGTATAGCGTACGTAGTGACACCAGGATTAAAGATCATTTTACTAAGATTATTAATTTTTTCTCATAATCAGATTACAGAGGATTTTTTTTTGCAAGGAAACACACTTATATTTGTTCTTTTATATTTAACTATTGTGATGAAATAATGCTACATATATTACATAAGAACATAAGAAATGGGGAAACTGCAAGAGGCCAGTTAATGACCTACACGAGGCAGGCCCTTGTCCCCCACCCTTGGAATAATTCAATGTTTAGCCATCCCACCTGTCATCCCTATCCATACTCTGATCGTCTTTTAAAGCTAGCTATTGACTCAGCACTTACTACGTATCCAGCCTATTCCAATCGTTCACCACTCTGTTAGTGAACCAATGTCTATCCTGAATCTTAGTTTTTCTAGCTTGTACCCATTTCCACGTGTCCTATCCTGACTACTAAATTCTAAAGCCTGATCAATGTTTCCCTTATTAATTGCTTTTACCCATTTAAAAACCTCAATCATATCCCCTTCCCTCTTTCTTTCTAGGGAGTGGAGATTAACGCTGGTATTCTTAAAAAAAACTTTCCCTTGAAAAGCATGGGAAGGAAATATATCACAAATTTTCTATTCTTAAAGATTTCTTTCCTCTCCTGGTCTTGAATTCCTTCCCTTGAATCGAGTATATTAATATACTCGATTCAAGGGAAGGAATATATATATATATATATATATATATATATATATATATATATATATATATATATATACACACTGCTCTTACCATTACGAGGAAGTAATGATAAGAGCAGTGTATAGGGTTGAAACATTGAATACGGGAGTAGCAAAGAGAAAGTTATGAGAGAGGTGGCTGATTAACTAGAGCTGGGTGTGTTGCAATTAGTTGTGCACATCGAGAGAATGGATGAGGAACGCTTGATGAAACATAAATGGATCTGATAAAAGTAAGACCACGTATGGGATGGATGGACAGTTTGAAGATGTTAAATGTAAGAGGGATCTCAGTGGAGCAAAGAAGAATGTGCTTGTGAGTAATCAGAGTTAAATGAAGAACAGTTATGGGGAAGGGGATGGATCAACTTTAATATGGCAAGGGTAATCCATTTCTACTCATTTTCCAACTTTTCTCATTTGCTCATCTAACTCACTTCCAAGGCTTCTTTAACACACCCAACACGTCTAGCTTTTA
>JAXIVD010001125.1:97500-99674 GCA_036785275.1 Cancer borealis
AAAAGCTCTGAAGCTTAGTGTCCGCTGTACTCTTCCTTTGGAATATTGGTTAGGAAGAGTATTGCGGAGTTGGAAGCTAAATGTACATAAATATACACACACACATATTTTTTTCTCTCTCCTTCCTATGAATTACACACTTTAAAAGAAGTATTGTTATTCAGAACTCTCAAAACGGAGTGCTGCTGCTGCTGCTGCTACTTACACTGACATCCAGCCCGTCCTGCCCCGTGCCATCGCCATCCAGTGGATCAAAACTGAGGGTGGGCAGGTCACTCATCTCATTACAGGTGTTGTGAGGCTCAATGGTGGTGGTGGTGGTGGTGGTGTTGTTGGTGATGGTGGTGTTGTTGGTGATGGTGCTGCTGATGGTGGTGGTGCTGGTGTTGCTACTGTTGCTAATGGTGTTGTTGCTGCTGGTGGTGTTGCAGGTGCTACTGCATGTTCCTGCAAAGCAACAATGTATTCATAAGTATCCATGAACTACACAACACTTGGAGATGATCTCTTATTCTTAAAATTGTAACAGAAAAATAACAATGAAGTAACTGACTATTTTTTATGTTAAACAATTGTTATGATAATGATGTGATGAGGCAGCACACATTAACTCACCTGCTGAGGGTACACTTGGTGGGCCGCCCACCCCCCCAGGAGTATGGGGTGTATGAGGGGTGTGTGGGGTGTGGGGGGTATGGGGCATCCCGGGCCCACTGCTCAGACTTGCCTGATGAATACAAAACACACGTCAATAAAATAGATTCCATGTGATTGTTAATAGTATTCAAAGTGTTTTGAGTTCATGCTAGTAACATAAATTCTAAATATGTGTAACAGGATGTGAAGAAGGTGTGTGCTTCATAAAAATTCATACCATTCCTTATCCATCTATATATAGACAGTTGATGCCAACTGAAACAATAAGCTTTAGCTATAGCTTTATACGTATATATATATATATATATATATATATATATATATATATATATATATATATATATATATATATATATATATATGTAATCCAGCACTGGAACGTGAATATTCCTACACATCCCTGGAAACACTTAGGTATCAGGAAACTAATGTAACAACTTGTGTATAAATAGCAATTTCCAGTGACTTGCACACAAACAAAACAGCCAAACAAATTATACTAAATATCAAGACAAAACCAAATACATTCTTGGCGTGAACTTACTTGTGGTGTGGTTGACGTGGGTGTTGAGGAAGCGGTGGTGGTGGTAGTGGTGGTGGTGGAACACAGAGGCTGTGCGGAGGTGGAGGTGGTGGTGGTGGTGGAGGAGAGTGTTGGGGTGGCTAGGGTGGAGTTGGAGGTAGTGGAAGGTGGAGGTGGACCCATTTGAGGGACCATCTGGTCTTTGACCGACTTCTCCATAGCCCCGAGAGGGTCCATCTTGTTGACGGACTCACTCAGCTGTGAGAGTGGACCACCGCCTCTCGTGAAGTCAGGCGAGCTCAAGTCAAACTGTGATGTGGATCTGGACATGCCAGAGCTGCTGCTGCCATTGCCCATGTTCATCATGTTCATCATGGAGCCATTGTTGATACCTAGTAATGGTAAAGAAAAAGCTTTCTTAGTTATAGTAATTAAATAAATGTCTCAAACTTCAACAATAAAATAAAAAAAAGGTTTATTTCAATAGAGTATATTATAATCCAGCCAACATAAAATTAAAATCGACAATGGATTCTTAAAATCAATTCTTTTATCTAGATTGTAGAGTAGCTTTGGAACCTAGCCTTATTTAATTGCTATTCATATAGTAGCATTTAAAAAAATGTATAACTATGAACAAATTATGAAAAAGATTCTCCAAAATTGTTACTTGCACATCCAAAATCTAGACAAAGAGAATACGACACACTTAACAGTAGTGCACTTACTGTTCATATCAGGAGGCACATAGGGGCTCATGGACTGTCCCATGTCAAAGTTACTCATGGTGGGCATGGTCATGCTGCCCGGGGACATGGCTTTGTTCCACCGCTTCATGCAGGTGTCAGAGTCTTCATCCTTGACCCCAGGGGTGCTTGGCATCCCTGATGAGTTGGATGCTCTCCATGAGGCTGAGGAGTCCATGGTGACCTCATCCACAGGTGAGTTGGCAAGGGTGGTGATGATGCCCCAGATGTACTGATCTACTTCTAAT
>JAXIVD010001126.1:0-2500 GCA_036785275.1 Cancer borealis
ATTATCATCATAAACTATCTCTCTCTCTCTCTCTCTCTCTCTCTCTCTCTCTCTCTCCTCTCTCTCTCTCTCTCTCTCTCTCTCTCTCTCTATCTCTCCTCTCTCTCTCTCAAACTCTTTGGAATTTCGTCTGGTTCTACAATTATCACTCTCATCTTATCGGGTTCATTTATCCGTTGCCTCCCTCCCTCGTCCACAGATCAATACCTACTCCTTGCTTTGGGGCTAGGTGCTTGTGAGGAGGAGGAGGAGGAAGAGGAAGAGGAGCAGATATAGGAGAGGGAGAAGGAGGTGATTATGGGGAGAAGGGAGAACACGAATCAATATTGCCGTACGAGAGAGAGAGAGAGAGAGAGAGAGAGAGAGAGAGAAGAGGGGGAGGGGGAGGGGGTGACTGAGGGAACAGGTGTAAGTTAGGAGGAAGGGGACAGAGGGTAGGGGGGCAAGGGGGGTATGGTTTACTCACTCATGCAGGACCAACGGAAACTCACCAGTTTTAACGTTTCTTCGCTTTATTTATTTATTTTTTTCTCGTTTTTCTCCATTCTCTCTCTCTCTCTCTCTCTCTCTCTCTCTCTCTCTCTCTCTCTCTCTCTCTCTCTCTCTCTCTCTCTCTCTCTCTCTCTCTCTCTCTCTCTCTCTCTCTCTCTCTCTCTCTCTCTCTCTCTCTGAAATATTGTTATATCGAGTATTTTCACATTTTCAAAACGTCATGTCTCATTCGTTTCATATTTGCCTCCAAACATCGACCCTGGGGCTTCCTAAAACTTAATTTCCTCTTTTTCACATTTGTTCAATCGACCTTGTTGACTTGATATTCCCTCATATTGCTTTTTTCTCCCCCCCATATCTCCTACTTCGCATATTTCCCTTACGGATGAAAGATAGACTAAGGAAGAGTCGATAAAGTTGTGAGGTTATGAGGTGGCGAGGGGCGCGGGGTGACCTTGTCTGTCTCCTCTCTGCCCCTCCTTTCCCCTCCTTCCTCCCACTCACTCCCGCCGCTCTTCCTCCCACAGCAGCCGTTTGGGGATTCAACCAGAAACATTTCATCCTCTGCTCCATCTCTCACTACACTCACAACGACTTTTTTTCCTCGATTGAATTTTATAAATAACAATAATACAACATAATGGTTCATCACTGGCGGCGCTGGTGTGAATGCTCTCCACTGCTACGTCACCCATATTGTCTCATTCTTAGCCGTGTTATGACCGTTTTAAGTGCCACTTCGCATTGTCACTTACGCTGGCCAGGGTGGCGTAACGGGGAGAAGGGTGGTGGCATTAGAGCCTTGCTTGTTAATGGGGATCGTTTAGGGCACGGGAGAGGCTCTCGCCCGCCACGCCGCGCCGCCTCCACTTCCGAGATACAAACAGAGGGAAGTTATAGCGGGTGCTGAAATATAAGGCGCCCAGTTTCTGAACTATATTTTTGTATACAGGCCACAACGACCGCCAGTGATATGACAAGGATAATTATTTGGAATAGTAATTTTCGATTTAGAATGATAATTTTCGACTGTATATACTCACGTGCAAAATGTCTATGGTGTGTGTGTGTGTGTGTGTGTGTGTCTGTGTGTGTGTGTGTGTGTGTGTGTGTGTGTGTGTGTGTGTGTGTGTCCTAAAATGTGTTAAATCAGCCGACTAATGTTTGTTGTCTTCCTCATGTTGTTGCAGGGAGAGCCGCGGGGTTCAGCCCACCATTGTGTATGGTCGCAGCTGTGAGGAGCTACCGTCGCGGCCTTTGCGCGGCCCACGGCCTCAAGTGCTTGCCGCCTATACGGGACCCGCGGGGGGACTTACTTCCGTCAACAGAGGTGGTCATCCTCCTCTCCAGCGGGATGAGGCTGACCTAGATTACATCGACGCTGACGACGCCACCTCCGACGCCCAGCCCAACGCATATGTCACATCGCAGAAGCCACCGCCACGTAAGACGCCGTATTACGACCTGGCTGCGTATTTTCGGAAACGGGAGCCTGAGGCTGAGGGGCAGGGCAGGGAGGGCGGGGTGAGGAGCGGGAGCAGTGACGGACTCCCTGGACCGCGAGGCGCCGTCTTGGAGGGGTGAGGCGCCCTCTCCACTCTCCCCAAATCCTGGCCGAGCCCCGCCTTCCGCTTTCCTTCAGTTTGGTGACGGGCCCCTCAACTATGGCCTCAGGCTACCCAGGGGCGAGGATGGCTGCTGCCTGAACGGTGTCGGGGCTGGTAGTGGTGGTGATGGTAGTGATGCTGGTAGTGGGGGATGTAGTGATGGTGGTGGTAATGGTGCTTACAGTAACACTGGTAGGTGCTGGCAGGGTGACGCTGGTGGAACCGACATGGTGGAGGCGGTGCTGGTGAGCTGTCGGGACGAGAACGGCGGCCAGGTGGTGAATCAGCTGGTGGAGCCACAACTCGACCAAAACCTCAACCCGCTCATCACCTTACACACGGCCGTTATCGACATCCAAACCAACGACAACCAAAGCGATCACACCCTCCACGACATCCAT
>JAXIVD010001126.1:7500-57500 GCA_036785275.1 Cancer borealis
TTTTTTTTTTTTCAAGAAAGTGAACATTTTCTATGTATTTCATAAATGCAAAAATCAAAGCTTCAAATATTTTACTGCCAGTGTCGCATTCATTGTGTTGTAGCATTACCTTTACCCATATATACATATTTCTATTAGTATCCATTGGAGTGTTGGAAAGAGCATCTTGAGATGGATGTCCAATGCTATTTTGAGACACTTTAATTATGGAGTTTTAAGAATTAAGACAAATAGAATGCAATGTATGGAATTGGAAAGTAGTGTCAATAAGTAGACCAAAGAAGGTGTAGGATAATATCCTGAGGAGGGACCTACAAGACTTGAGGACTTGAAAAGGATTAATGAAGTGTCATTAGGTGACCGATGTAAGCATGGTTTGTAGAGTTGCAGCTGTAGCGTCTGCAGCATCAACTTTAGTATTTGTTCCTTTATGTTTGTACTTATTGTATTCATTCATGGTTCCAATTTCTTGTGCTGCTAATTTAGTGTATGACATTTGGTTGTCGTGGTCATTCTTGTCCTGAAAGAAGAGAAAATTCCCTATTGTGGTATTGCAGTATTATGGATCCAGTAATATAATAGTTGAGATGTATACAAAATGTTCAAAGTGGTTCCATGTGCTCTTAATGATGTCTCTTCCTTGGTAAACTTTTTCTGTCATATAATAGTAGGTGAGTTGTCATTGAAATTGTTTTCCTCTATTACACAATGTCCCAGTTCCTTATTATTTTTGATGTTCCTCTTATGTAGGTATTATAGAGTATCTCTTCAGTAAACTGTACACATTTCATTGACTAGGGAGCATTTTTTGCCCATTTACTTCCTTGCCTTTGTATTTCTATTTAGATTTGCATTGAATCTGCATATTCAAAATGATGGTATTGTGATTATGTATCGGTTTGGTTATTAGGTGTTTGAGTCAGGTGGTAGGACATACTAATATCTTACTTATGAAGCTTTTAGGATCCTGCTTCATATCTAATATGGCAAGATAATAAAAACTTTAATTTTGTTACAGCCTGTTACTAATGTAAAGTCTGTGGGAGCTGGATTGCCAGAAAATGAAGAAGAGGAGGTGAAAGACCCCTTCCTGCCTTTGGTGGAAGCCCATCAACGTCATGAGCTCACATTACTTCGAATAGAGGATCTTTTGAGGTGTGGCCTTACCAGTCTTGGTCCTGTCACCACTGCTCAAGGCCTGTGCTTAGAAATGGTTCATTTTGCCACCAAGCTGACAGTAGCCAAGCGAAGGATCCTTGAAGACCCAGATTTATACTCTTCTACTTCCAAAGAATTGTCTCGCTCTCAGCAACGCAATCGCCGTAGGAAGGTATGTGGGCTGTGGTTAGTAACAAAAGTTGTAGACATATTAGTTTTAAGTAAGGTTTTGTACTAAAAATTGGTTATACATTAGTCATGAAGAGCATGAGAACAAATAATGCATACATAGTCAGTAATTAGTGTGCGTGGAAAGGGATAGGTGGATGCTCTTCTGCTTTGGCCATCTCCTCGGGGGACGTTTTCATAGGGAACGAGGCATCATAAACTATAGATGGTCAGTAATTATACGAACTGTGGTGGGGCTGCAAGAATACTACACCATATTCCGTGCTGGTTGTAAAAGGTAATTAAAAGGGATGGAGCGAGGGATCTGGGAAGCCCCTCCTTTGTATTCTCTCCTATGAAAAGACAAGATGCAAAGGGGGATAGGAGAGTACTGTCTCCCTGAACCCTAAATGCCTTGTTTTAGCGATCCCACTCTAAAGGGAATATTTACTTGGTATATAGTTAGATACTGTAGATGTATATAGATGATTCACAACAATGTGATGGTGTTGCAGGTCTGTGAGAAGTTGGCCTTGGTTCCTGGCAAGCTGGACCATGCTACAGTAGTAGCTTACACAGTGGGGCTGTACCAAAACCCTGATGCCCCTGACCCCGAGGAGCATCTCTTGGTACGTCACCATGTGTTTCGTTCAGCTCCCCTAGCCTCTCCAGATTCCACTCGTAGTTTGGTGTCACAACTGGAGGAGGCAAGACCATCTGACCTTCCCACGGTGAGTGCAGGCGGGGCAGCACATGTGGTGAGGCCTGAGAGTAAGGAGTCTCCCTTCTCCCAGAACAAGGAGAATCTCAGCCCTAACACAGCCCCAGTACCTTGCCGCCCTACTCTCATTGAAACCGTTGTGTGACCTCCCTCAAACACATGGGACCATCATTACCCTCACACCAAGCCTTACCATGGCCATACTGACAACACTCCTTAAAGCTTTTTGGCTTTGAACACTCCAAAGAGGAAAAAAAAAGTGGCTATAAAAAGTCTGATGGTGAGTTTGTAAAAGTTGTTACCAGTTGCAACATTCCAATCCGGAGATTGCTTTCTCTTCCCCCTTATCTCTTCTTTCCTAATAGAGGGAGGGAAGCCTTCTCTACATTTCAACTCACTTCACCAGCTCAATTTTCACTGCTCAGGAACTCACCTTGATATTAATTTATCTTTTTGAAGAAAGAGGATTAATACATTTTAAGAGGAAATCTTTTCTGTCACCAAAAGTTTCCCAGTTGTAATTTTGTGCCAGATGGTTATATACTTGCATTCAAGTTAACATAACCAGCCAATGAATGCTGTATATCTGAAGTCATATGCCTCTAATCTAGCCATAATCATTTGTTTACTTTGTTAAGTAAATTATAAATCTTGCACCTAAATTATCAAACATATATGATTGCAATTATTATAGAATTTTTTTAAATGTTATTTACACAAATAAAACTTATTACATCAGCTTAATAATGAAATGCAAAATAAGTACAATAAATAAGTAACAGCACCAATAATTGCTTGAAGTCAAAATAAATTCAGGTAAAGCAGGCATAATGAGATGGTGTGAGCCTCTTTGTCCTACACCACCCTGCACGCTATACCTTGCATTACATCCTTTCTTCACAACTCAGCTCATCTGCTGCTAACGTGGTTAAGATCACCTTTGCATAAATGTGGTGTGAAGAATATTTTCTAACTGTGATTGCTATGAGGACAACGTTGCTTGAAGTTTTAAATCTTTTACAATATTTTATATTGTGAAATAACACAACCCACTATTATAACACACTATTTCACTATTTACAATTATCCTCATACTTGATTGGGTAAAGGAAAAATATATTAATGATTAGTCTCATAGTGGTCACATTCTTTACCATTTCAGTCACTGCCCATACCTCACCTCACTCATTCTTACTTAATAAAACAGTAATGTGAATTCAGATAATTTATTGTTGATACACACACATATGTGAGAGAGAGAGAGAGAGAGAATCCTTAAGACTTTCCTGGAAGTCTATCTAGAATGAACATTGAAATTAAAGGCATTTCATAGGAGAGAAGACAATGTTTCGATGTCTCATATTAATATACAAGCCATTTTTTGTACAAAATTTGAAATGTAATAAATAATAAGACAATAGAAATATTTAGTGTAATATAATTTCACACAAGTACTTGTACTTATATATATAACTTTACACTAAATTTTGAGATATGTCACTTAACATTTTAAAAAATAAGTATTTTGTACTGAACTTTCCAGAATTAGATTTTCTGAACTAAAATAACAGCATATGCAATTTTTAACTACTTTAAGCCTTCCCTCCTTCATTTTCTTTGTGCAGAATACATCCCAAAGTTTGTGCTGTGGCTAACAAATGGAAGTAATCTTTGTGCCAGCAAACGCAGGAATAAGGGGCCAGAGGAATAGTGGCTAGTGTGTGACCATTGGCAAATATAGATGGGAGAGGGAGATAACATAATGAAAGTGGAGGGAAGAAGTGAAAAGGAGCATGGAAATAGTGGTAGGGGAAGGGGGAGTTAAATCTGCAGTGGACACTGTGATATGGTAGAGATGGAAGGAGGTATGTATGTATGGAAATTGATAAAGGGAAGGAGGTGTAGCAAACAGATGAACAGCAGGCTGGCAGATTGTTGTCATCTTTCATCCAGTCAAACAAGTAATAGTTATGCTACAAAACACTGATACAGTGATTTCATTTGGCATCAAATACTTAAACACTTTCTTGTCAGGATTGACATTGTCCTCTTTCCATGAACCCATTAAATTGGATGCTATGGTTTTGACGAGAAATGATGTCACTATGAAAAAGCCGCCATATATATATATATATATATATATATATATATATATATATATATATATATATATATATATATATATATATATATATATATATATATATTACGTAAATGTTCTGCCATTCTTCTACCATCGAATCGTAATCTTCATCCTTGAAGACAAGATTTCTAAGGAATTATCTTTTGGGTAGTTTCCAAGAATATCACAAATTACCTAATTTGTGAGAATCAGTTCACAACTTAGTTCATGCACTTAGCAAACTGCCTCAATGATTACTCCTTCCAAAATTATTTGAGTGCAAAACAATTTCAATACCTCAGTCCCTTGAACATGAGGTACTAGATACTTAAGATCAGTGCAAGCATTACGTGGTTTGGATGGGCAGTGACCTTGAAGTCCTCTAACTAGAATAATCATTAAAGATACTATACATGAATTTGTAGAATTTATCTGTATTAAAAGCAATCTAGAATTATAAATTATATGGGCCAGTGGAATTCTCTTCTGTATTTAACTTCATAAACAAAGAATACATATTTTCTTTGCTATGATTTGTGTTGGATTCAGATTTTTAGCACTGCAACAACTTATGCATCACCATCACTGACAATCAAATGGTTACTTTTTATTGATTTATTTGGAAGGTTTATTTCTTTTCACTGTCTCTTTACTCTCACCATCTTTACCCTTCTCATTTCTTAGTCTTAATTTTTTTTTTTTTTTTTGTGCCACATGTTTTAAAACCTTGCAAATGTTTAGTAAAAAATTGAATATTGTTTAGATGCCTTTTATTGATCCCTACGCATACGTGCAAGGTGAGAGCTTTCACTAAGACGTTGTGACACAGCGACCTGTGAAAATATGGAACATGCATTTCATAATAATGAAATGATGACACGGCACCAAACTGGCATGTCATGTACACAGTGTTAGCCATATGATCACTGATGTCCATTTAAAGTTAATTTGAAGCAAATATTTATGAGTACACATGGTCCCCGATTTACTTTTTAAAATTTATTATATACTTTACAATGGTGGCAAAGAGATACGCATTCAGTAAATGCTTATAACTCTAAATCCTTATGCAGTACAATACTATCGGATTGCTGGATAGCAGCAGTGAGCTGCAGCTCCCAGTCAGCCACACTTCTCACATTGTTGGAAGACCAGATACAGAAGCGCATACCACTTAGCCAACTGATGAAAGCAAGGAATCTTTTTGACATGCTAAAAGAGCGTGCTGATGATCCTATGTGTATATGCAAATGTTTAAAGCATGTCATAGGTGGTTCCAATACTTTAAAAGTTGTCATAATTCTTATAATATGAATGTCAGCAGTGAGGCAGCAAGTGCCGATACTAAAGTTGAAGCTTTCAAAGAAGAGCTGTACAGGATAATTGTGGATGGAGAATATTTGTAAGAACGAAGATTAAATGTCAACGACACGAGTTTGTTCGTGAAGCGTATTAAATGCATTTTTGGCTGAAGATGGGTTGATCAGAATGTAACCCCATCATAAGTTAAGGAGTGTATGTATTGGGTAATATTTACGGAGGACTTCTGATTTCCAACACTTACTAAAGAGTGATTCTAGCAGGTCGGTATTTGCCACTTGGGTCTGCCAAGTAATAACGCAGCCAGACATCAGAGAAAGCAGCTTTGCGTGACCAAGGCTTGAAGTGACCATTCCAGTGCAAGAGCTTGGCAGACTGGACAAAATGTGTGGAGTAGCTGACTTGGGCCCTCACACCTGTAAATTATTCAGCTCCATTCAATGGTAGTTGGTACAACAATGATTTTTTATTTCTTCTCAGGAGATGGAAACCATTGTAATCTGCCAGAAAACTAATAGAAAAATTTCATATTTGACAGCTTATTTAAGGTCTGAACTACATATAATTTCCCTTCTATACACTAAGACACAACGCTAACTCACCCAAGTCTGGGAGGTGCCAGGCACGAGGCAAGGGAGCCATGTGGCCATACATCACTGCCAACAGAGCTGCTGTTCCCTCATCAGCCATGGAAGAATGGATTGGCTCACTGTCAAAGTTGATAAATGTAAGAGGAGTAACTTAACATGTGTAACATTATTGAAAAGTAAATGGTTTTTTTTACTAATAGTAAACTACATGTTGCCTTTTTTCAGTTTTTATGAAGAATTCCATTAACATAATGATAATTGTGGTATAGTTATTCATCAGAGTTTGTAATAATCACAAGAAATCAATGTGTGTGTATGAAATTTAATTCCCTTGTAACAGTCCACCTGACATGTAGAAGAAAATAATAAATAAATAAATAATAATGATAATAGTAAAATAAAAACTAGTATGCACACATTGCCTTACTTTATGTTACTACTGCTTATCAATTCTTGCATCTGTTGAGAGGCATCGGCCCAAAGTTGTGCCTCACTCACAAAGACTCCAGTATTGGGGGCACAGGTGTTGGGGTGGATCTTGAGAGCACGGATGGCAGGATGGAGCAAGTTGAGGTAGGAAGAATAGTGAAACTGGTGGTTGAGGTTCCTGGAGGTTGATAAGCAATCCTTTGTAAAGGCAGCAAACTGGGTGCTAGTGATTGGGGTGTTCACAAGTTCTGATATGTCTCCTGTGCAAAGAATGACATGGCTGTTACCTTACTGTGAAACTTAGATTGTTACTTTTTAAGGTTTAAAAATGTAGGACTGGTGACATTTGTGAACTAATGGGAATCTGCTGCTGTTGTGAAAATCATATAAAAATTTTTTTATTTATATATTCACAAGCAATTTAAAGGCATTACTAACTAACCTTGTACAATAACGTCTGGATCAAGGTAGACAAACCTCCCCTTCAGGTCGGGAAATATTTTTCTTATGAAGATCTTGGCATAGTGTGGCCTTCGTTGTGGCACTTTGGGTGGATGGGGTTTCACAGTAATGCCAGAGGTGCGTAACTTGGTCTGAGACACCCACTTACTGCAGGGACACATTGGCCTGGTGAGTGAGGTGGGACTATCCCCTAACCAGTGTGCACTTATAGATATTCTAGGTATTTCAAAGCAATAATGAAGATATTTAATAATGAAATCGTCTCCTTCAGTTTTAGTCATCAGTAAAAGAGAAATTAATCTTTATACAAACATGCCTTTTCAAATTTAATTAAAAAATGGCTTCTATGACAAAATAAAAGAAACAGGAATATCACTCCTGCTTCTTTCTTATAAGAACATTAAATTCCATGCCAGGAATTCCTGGCCTGGTCTCTTAATGCAGTGTATATAGAGGCATGTTTATATTTCAAAGTTCAAGGTTCTTGGCAAGGAATATTATATAGAAATTAAAAAGTAAGTAGATAGTTCAGTTGATCCATCTGACACTTAAGGAAATACTGATAGTTGGAATAACTTTAAAAAAAACTAAAACATAGCTGTTGGGATTATAACTAAGTACAATCAATCTGTTGAATGGATGACTTACTTGAAGTGAGGCATGACAGCACTGGGCAGAGTGACATAGAAGTGAAGGGAGTGATGGGTATTGGTGGCCACACTGTTCATCATTGCCAACACCCCCAACAGGCTGTCCACGTCCCCTGACACTACCACCCTCACAGCCTCTCTGCCATCTGTCCACCACACCAGTCAGTAATACAGCCAAAATTATGAAAAGGTATTACACTGTATTTTGTCTACTCCTAAGGTAAGAAAACTATATTATATTATATTATATTATATATATATATATATATATATATATATATATATATATATATATATATATATATATAACACATATATAGTATATATATATATATATATATATATATATATATATATATATATATATATATATATATATATATATATATATATATATATATATATATATATATATATATATATATATATATATGCTATGGTTAAATTTTATGATGCTGGTTTGATCATGACTCAGATTCATAAAGGTACTTTGTTAAAGGGATTTCTATTCAAAAATTACCTGAACATGACACTTTCATTGTATTGTAAACATGACTTTTTCCCTGACATTTTTTACCTGAGGTGAGCTTGGATGATGGCCTGTTTTTATTGGAGGTCTGTGAGTGGCCTAGAGAAAGGTTTCCCTTCCATGCATACTGCAAGAACTCACCCAGCAATGCCTGTAACAGGAGAGAGGATCCACTAAGAAATGCTGCAGTTGAATCGTTCCATTTCTGTCAATGCATGTATTGTATGCATGTATTCAAGATGTACTAAATGCAATTATCAGGTAATATAAAATTAAGTAAAAACCACATTAAGTTGCATGTCACACAGACATATTTCACACAAAGAACTTGCTTTTCAATTTTTATCTGAAAGTCAATATTACATATTGTAAATAGATATATCAGTAACAAGCTACAGTAAATGTATACACAGATACAATGACTTGGACCACAGATAAATGGAACAAACAAATTCTATCAAGTGACATGATGCTGTGACATAGCATCATGTGATATTAGAAACATGCAGAGTTTTAAGATATTGGATGTAAGAGTGAAATGAGATTAAATTAAAATTCTGAGGATCTGTGTTGGTTCTCTCACCTGACTTTTAGCCACTCTGGCAAGTGCTATGCTTCCTGCTTGCTTCAAGACATCTATGTGCTTTTTGGGGTCAGTTGGACCCCCTGGTTGCACTCGCAATGAAGACAGAACATAGATCAGCAGCATAAACCAACCCACAGCTGCTACCACCACACCTAGGGGACAGGAGTCACACTGGTTAGGTTAGTCAAGTCATATCCTTGCTTTAAAACTAAGCGTCTCAAGGAAACTATTGTGAAGAGTACTCGTAGTCACTGTAGTGCGAGAAACTGCATCTCAAGCCATTTCTTCATAACTGTTTTCTAAGTTAACTTTGCTTGTCACTACTGCATACTATGGGGCCAGTGGATGTCCACGTTAGATGTGTCTATCGAGACGAGATTCAACTAAGAAACTACTACAACTGCATCATTAAGTGTTTTTACTCACACAGTTTAAGACGAGTGTGGCTCAACATCCCTGAGTCAAGTGTTCTTGTCGTACCGTTGTTCCACCCTTGTGTTCTCGCCGGGTTGTGTCATGGGGTGGGTGACACGGGGCACTCACAGCTGTGTTCACTTGAGAATTTGATGCAGCTGTGTTCACGTTAGGTTGTGGTGTCATGTTGTCCGCGCTCGGCACGTCATCCGCGCCACCGGGGAGGAGGAAGAGGAGGAGAAGGCCACCTATTTTTCCTATGGATATGTACTTAAATATTCATACTGTCATTTATATCTCCTTGAATTATTATAATCCATTTCATATTGTGTTAAACCATAACTGAAATGTTCTTGATAAATATGGTGAGTAGAATAACGACAGAATCACACTGATACATTCGGACACATTGATGCCAAAACCAGCTGACCAAATAAACATTAACGAATAAGTTATCAATTATCATGTCATTGTTTAAAACTTTCCAGCTGTTAGTTTTTGGAAATCTATTGTACGTATATAAACCTAGTATAAAAGTAGCACTCATATCATATTCATTAGGCTGATCATATTATTCACCTACCTCCTAAGATAGGCCAAATAACGCATTGAAATTGATTTATTGATTGCAAGCTACTAAAACATGTTTCGTAACAAATGTATCACAACTTCTTATCTCCATATGAGTAGGAGCAGTTGTAAAAACAAATATTTTGGATGCAATTATTTTGAAAACAATGTAGCCTATTATTCTTAATATTTCTCTCATTTGGCATTATTTACAACTTTGATCAACTATATATATGGATATTCCAAATTGTATCATATTTTGTGAATAAGCAGTGGTTCATCATAGTAATAGTTTTTGTCATAAACGAATGTATAGTTCCTATTTTCAAGAAGGGAGATATAGAGCAATAATGTATAATTACCGACCTGCCAATCTGCCTTCAATTGTAAATAAATTATGATTCTGTTATTGCAAATATCATTAGAGAGCATTTGGAAGAAGTTTAGTTTAATAAATTATTCACAACGTGGTTAATAGAGTCGGTGCAGAGAAGGATGACCAAAATGATACAGGGGATTCATACTTTTAGTTAGGAAAGGAAACTTGAAGATTTTGAGATTACACGCACTGGAGAGGCGTAGAGTAACATTGAAGTATTTAAGTTGGTGAAGGTTTTTAATAAGGGGGATGTAGGAAAAGGTTTTAACGGTCAGTAGCAAGGATAAAACAAGAAGTAACGGATTCAAACTGAAAAAAATGTAGATTTAGAAAAGAGATAGGCAGAAATTGGTTTGCAAATAGGGTGGTGGACGATTGGAACAGACTCAATCATCAGCAGGTAGTTAGTCCACAGACGATAGGGAGTTTTAAAAGAAAACTAGACGTCTTTATAGATGGGGATGAGAGGTGGATATAGATAATAAGGGAGTAAAAGGAACTACCACAATTAGAACCCCAGGCCTTGTGTATTTTCCTTATAATCTAATGTTTTTATGTTCTAAGCACAGCAGGGATGGAGATGGTGCACGGCTCAGCGTGTGTCAACGGGGCACCGTGGGCGGCGTGGAGGCGGCGGCATGGAGAACGATATTTTAGACTCCCTTGAGGACCTGGGGTGAGTTAGAGCACTTTTCTTACCTATAACCTCAACGTGTATTAATGGATAACGTTATTAAAGCTTTAGTCAACGCCTTACTATATACGTGAGGGTGTGGCAGCCCCATATTCTGAGGTTTAGATACATGCAGACGTGTATGTGTATCCCTTGCCAACGCCCTGCTTGCCGGTGTATTCTTATTTAACTATTAACCACAAACATACAGCAACGAGAGTACACTTCCAACCAGATCAAGGGATTGTTTAGGCTCCAGCTACTAGTGTTATAATCTTCCTTTGATACATATTGAGATGTTATGTCTTGAAAGGCAAAGAACAGTCCACAGCTTGTTTGTTTGTTTCACCCAACTTGGTTCCTTATTTTCCATGTAACTATTGATATGATAATTAAAACATGCATGGCTTTATTATATGGTATATTAATTTCATTTGCTTCCAGAATTTATGTTTGGGGACCTAAAATTAGACTTACCAATAAGATCCACGGGATTTACTACTGATCTACATAGATCCTATTGCCCGCCTCCATATTCATCTGTGTTGTATGTTTGTCGTATTTGTTCTTGAATGCTTTTGTGGATGTAGCATTCACTGTGTTCTGGTAGTGAATTCCATTTTTTTACTACTCTGTGTGTGAATGTGTGTTGGGTTTGTGTTTTGTTACACCTTTGTTTGTATATTTGTTTTGTGTGGCCAGTTCTTGTTGTGTTTGTGGTTTGAAAAAGTGAGTGTCTGTCTATGTTTTCTAGGTTGTTCATTATTTTGTGGACTTGAATCATGTCTCCCCTTTCTCTCCGGGCTTTAAGTTTGGGAATGTCCAGTCTCTTTAGTCTTTCTTCGTAGAGGAGATTTTGAAGTGATGGTACAATTTTGGTTGCTCTTCTCTGGATTTTTTCTATTTTGCTTATGTTGACTCTGCCTTGGGGGTTCCACACCTGCACAGCATACTCAAGGTGAGGGCGAATGTAAGTCCTGTATACTGTTGCAAAGCCTTCCTCAGTCCAGTGCTTAAAGGTCCGCTTGATAAGACCCAGCATGCTGTTTGCTTTGGATGCTATGTCGTTGATGTGTTGGGTGAATTTTAGGTTGTCCGTGAACAGAACACCCAAGTTCTTCATTGCTGTGACCTTATCAATGTGGTTGTTATTTATCTTGTAAGGGTGTCTGTCATTGTGGTATCCAATATGCATCACTTTACACTTGGAAATGTTGAATCTGAGGAGCCATGTGTGGGACCACTCCATCAATTTGTTTATGTCATCTTGAATAACTTGCTTCTCCACAGTTGTGCTGCTTTTGTTGTATATTTTTGTATCATCGGCAAAGAGCTTGCATGTTGAGGTGATGTTGTTGGGAAGGTCATTGATGTATAACAGGAAGAGTAATGGTCCCAGCACAGAGCCCTGAGGCACACCGCTAGTCACCCTGGCTGGAGTGGACAAGGCTCCATTTACCCTCACTCTCTGTACTCTGTTTGCTAAAAAAGTCTTCTATCCAACTGAGGACATGGCCTCTCACGCCAGTCTGATGGAGTTTGAGAATGAGTCGTTTGTGTGGCACAGTGTCGAAGGCTTTCTCAAAGTCAAAGTAAATTATGTTAAATGGTTGGTTCTTGTCATGCATATCTGACCAGTCATTGAGCGCTGTTAGTAAGTTTGTGAGGCAAGATCTTGACGCTCTGAAGCCGTGTTGGTTGGTGCACAGGGTGTGTCGTTCTTCGTACCTTGTGGTTAGTGTGTCTCTGATTAGTTCTTCTAAAATTTTACAGAGAATGCTTGTGAGGCTTATAGGTCTATAATTTTGAGGCTAGTGCTTGCTTCCCTTCTTGTGGATGGGGGTCACAATGGCTTGTTTCCAAGACTTGGGTACTGTGGCTGTTTGAATGGATTTGTTATAGAGTATGGTAAGTGGGTGACAAAGTTCTTCTGCCAGTTCTTTCAGTAGTTTTGGGTGAAGATTGTCTGGTCCGGGGGTTTTGTATATGTTCAGGTTCTCGAGTTTTGCTTTAACAGTGTCTTCGTTGATGAGAATATTTTCTATGTCTATCTTGTTCTCAACTGTACTGGTGGTAAAAGGTTCGGCTACTTCTTCTTCAAACATAAGGTGAGCGGCCTCATTGAACATTATCTCCTTTTGGTCGTCTTCTTTTGTGAACACCGACTTAAAGAAGGAATTCAGTTCATTTGCCGTGTCTTCATCATTTGCCGTGTATTCGTTGTTGTTCTTTATAAGTTTACTGACATGTTCTCGTATTCTTTTGTTGCTGTTTACGTACCTGTAAAGTGCTTTGGGGTTTGTCTTGACTTCTTGAAAAAGTTTGTTCTCGTATTGTTTTCTTATTTTTCTGAGCGTTTTGGTGCAGTTGTCTCTTTCTTTAATGTATTCCCGGTGAGTCCGGGCACATTTGGCTGCAAGGTAGCGCTTCCAAGCAAAGTGCTTCCTTCTCACCGTCCTTTTGGCTTGATTGTTAAACCATGGCTGTTTATTTTCCTTGTCAGTTGAGTCTGTTCTTTTAGGAATATATTCCTCAATTCCTTCATGTAGGATTGTTTCAATGGTTTGGGTTGCTTGGTCTACATTTTGTTCCTGTAGGAGGGTCTCCCAGTTTATTGTTCCTAGCTTTTCTTTGAAGGGCAAGTAGTTTCCTCTGAAATAATTGTAAACTTCTTTCTCTGTATTTTTTGATGTTGGGCATTGGTAGGCATAGTCAAAAGTAATAACACAGTGATCACTTTTTCCTAGTGGGCTCAAATAATTGATGTTGTCAATAGAGTTTTGGTCATTTGTGATTATCAAGTCTAGTGTGCTTGGTCTGTGGCTGCCTCTGGCACGGGTAGCTTCTGTGACGTGCTGAGTTAGGAAGGCATCATTTAGGGCATCAAGGAAGTTTTGCTCTGGTGAGTTTTCTGGTGCAGTAGTTGTGTGTGAGTCCCAGTCAATGTTTGGTAAGTTAAAATCTCCTGTGATTAAACTTCCTTCCTGTAGGTTACCAACTTTTTCTAAGATTTGGAACATCAGCCTGTCATTGTCCTGAGATGAGTTTCCCTTGCGGTAGACACAGCCGGTAAGCACTCTGGGACCTCCCCTTATTTTAATCCAGTTGTAATGACCTTCACTGAAGTGTTGTGTAAGGTTGTTTAGTTCGTGGCATTCCATCACATCAAGGTTTTTGTGGAAATATGTGATTAAACCTCCACGTATTTCTCTTGTATTGTCTTTGCGTGACATATGATAGTTTTCCATTACTCCACTTTTGAGTTCACTGTTTAGGATGTTTTGTGATTGGCACCAAGTTTCAACGAGGTATATAATGTCTGGTTTTGTTTGTTGTATGATGTGTTTGAATTCTGGTAACTTATTCCTTATACTCTCACAATTTGTTAACAAACATTTAAGAGTACCACTTAACTTAAGTGATTTTTTTGGTCTCTATGACTATTTGTACCAGTACATAAATTATTTGCATGTGAATTAACTCTAAGAGATTTATCTATATTATTTATATATAAACTTAACTAGTGAGATCCTTCAGTTTCTTAGCTACTATACTATTTACATTCCTTGCACCTGAAGTGATTATTGGCATTATTGTATAGGAACAGTTATAAGCCTAAATTTTCTTGTATGTTGGATCCTGGCTCACTGCAGCTTAACTTGGTGAGAGAGGCAACGCTCTTTCGTTAACCTTAGCAGAACTATATGGTTTAAAGTTACCTAGTTTTGGGGTATTATTTAATCACCTTTTTTTATCATATATGTATGAACTTTTATATGCTAATGCATAATCCACAATGACACAGTATGTATGTAGTGACTTGTTACTATATAATACGTTTTTTTTGTGGAACGCCCCACACCACCTTTCTTTGATAGTTTATGACAACTGGATGAGAGGCTTGGACATTCGGTAATACAGTAAATATGAATTTAGAGTGGTTATGGTTATGTTAAGACGTATGGAAGGGGTCAGGATGAAAACATCTGGAAGAGGCTAAATATGATGTTTCCAACTTCAGGATATATTTGTCATATTGCTAATGGTGTACTTGAAGGTTTGGGTGAGAAAACCAAAATACCTGTATACATACATGTTTATTTAACCAGGAACTGCAACACATCCTTCTTCTTTTGGCTGGTATAGTTTGTGGTCACCACAGCGGATCACCCGTCTCCATCTCACCATGTCCTTTGCATCATCCTTTATTGCATTAACTATCTGCTTATCCTCTCTCACTGTATCCATAAATTTCCTCTTTGGATTCTGTTTTCCTGCCAGGTGATTTCATCCTAAGCAGCCTCCTCTCTACATACGTACTACACCTCTCTTTACAAACTCCATTAATTTGAATAGTTGATCCCAAGTATTTAAACTACACCTTGCAGCCGCACTTTTCTTCTGTGTTTCCTCTTTTTTGCACATATGTACTCCGTCTTTCTCCCACTGACTTTCATTCCTCTTTTGTCTACTGTATACTTCCTCAACTTTTCCAAGTTTGTCTCAACCTGCTCCCTACTCTTACTGCAGATAACAATGCTGTCTTTAAATATCATAATCTATGGTTCTTCTCTCTGATTTTGTCTGTTAACTTTTCCATCACCATTACAAATAAGAAAGGAATCAGAGTTGATCCTTTATACAATCCCACCTCTACCTCCACTTTCTACCCGTTCGTCGTTCATACTGTACATCTTGTTGCAGTCACACTGTCCTCATACATATCCACCACCAACCTCACTGCCATTCATGACTTCCTCATGCATAACCACCCTGTCATAAGCTTATTTCAAATTGACAAATACACAATGGAACTCATTATGGCCATCATTGTACTTCTTCATTAATACCTTGAGACAAAAATCACATGTATAGTGTTCCTTCCTGACATTATATTATATTCGATAAAAAAAATCAATATGGATTTATTATTACTTCTGAGGCTTTCTTGCTGATTTTCCTTATATATTTCATGTAATTTAAAATGCTTTGAAGCATTTCCTAGTTGAAAAAAACTAATGTTATATTAGTTGTGCCAGTTCCCTCATAGCAACACATAAAGATCATGTCCAGATATGAGTAGGATGATCATCCTTAAGTACACACTACTCACCACAAAATACTTAATGTTAGGCTTTGAAAATTTTCATGTAAGGTAACACCTTAAGGTAAAACATATATGTACTGGCTTTCTGTGTGAATGATATCATGAACATGTATACAGTAGGTAGTTGTTGAATGTAAATCATTGTCCTCCTTCAACCCTGACAGGTACACTGGGGAGCTGAATGAGGAGGCAGGGCTGCGAAAGGCAGTAGATGGACAGGATGGGGGTGCACGGTATCCTGCTTACACTAGCCTTGTTGCCTGGGTGACGGGGGAGCTGCGGACATTGGCAAACCTTGAAGAAATGGTGAACACCACTACTGCTGCCGATGAACACTCTTCGTTCCTCATGGAGTTGTCGTCCTTCCTCAAGGAGCTGGGTGGGTCTCATTAAAGTTTGTGAATGATGGAAGTTCTTATCCAGGAGAAGTTTTATGATTTCATCAATGACTGTCTAGGAAATGTCATTATATATTATGTTTTCATATATAATATGAAGAATCACTGCATAATTGCATGGCAGTAAATTTTTATCAAGCTTAAGTTGTGTGTTGGGATTTTCATAACAATATGTGTGCTGTGTTCTTTTTCATTAGCCATTTTAACCTTCCCATATTCTTGGTAGTTATTATGAACTGTGAGTGTGGTATTAATATGCTTCTTTGGGTCCTATAGACTTCTTTCATGCATTGTGGCTTCTGCTGTGGAAGGCCAATTGTAGGTAAACATAATACTGTAAGGGTCCAGAATTAGAAGCACATTATTTGTGCTTTGAGTGGTTCAGTTTCTGTCATGTCCAGCTATTTGTGGAGGAGTTTTATTGTAAAGTTACTTTACTTTCTAGGGTGTCCTCACTCACAGCTGATTGAGGGAGCAGTGAGCCAGCGTTTGTCCACTACTCAGGACAGACTCCTCCTCCTAGATTTTTTGTTGGGGGAGCTGATGGCTGCCCGTATGATCTCCGCAACCAAACCTAATACATCTTTGACTGTAGAAATGGTAGGTTCACATGCCTGTTCAACCAAACAAGCATATAGTTGTTTTTTTCTCTCTTTCTTTCCTACTTTTTTCCTCTCTACCAGAATAAATGACTGTCTAATGCTATTTATCAACTTTTAACAGAACCAAGTACTCAATTGAGATGTGTTTCAAGTTTACATGTTGAGTCTGGTGTGTGGCATGTAGCTTAGCAGCTTATTATATTTTCCAGCGTGAGAGTCAGCAGGCAAAGGACCTTAAGGTGATGTTGGTTACCCTTGGTTTTCCCAAACCTCCAGCCAATATTTCCCCACAGCAGCTGTTTAACAAGGTGGAACAGAAGGTGAGGCTCACACAGTAGTATGGGAAGCATCAATCATATGTCTTCTCATTATGCCTCTCACTAAATGCAATGGAATGGATTTGTGGGCCATGATACTGTATTGTGTAGTAATATTTTTTTCTATTATTGAAGGGATTATAAGAATGCAGCTTAGCATAAATCACACTGCATTCATGTCTGACTATTGTAGGGAAGAACATGAGATAACTTCAAACTTTGGCAAGGTTAGATGAGTATAAAAAAGAAAAATTGTTCTTAGGTCTCTGATATAAGGAGCAAGGCCCCATCAGCTCTGATTGGCAAGCCTCTCTTCACTGGAGATCTCTCAGACAAGCAATGGATCCAGTTGGGGCAGATGCAAAGTGAGATGCAAAGTGAATACCGAATGCGTCGCCAGATGATGATCAAACGTCTTGATGTAACAGTGCAGTCATTCCAGGTACGTATATACACTATCTCCTTTTACTATTGAGGTGAAGTTTTCATGTGAATTTTGTCTCAGCCAAACGTTCAAATTAAGATCAGCTTTATAAACATTCTGGTGATGTATTGAATCTCAGTGGAACTTCACCCAAGGTATTAATAACTTAAGCAATACATAATTATTGCAGTGGTCTGATAAAGCCAAGACCCGAGAAGACGACCTGACGAAGGCCTTCAGGACTCGTCGGGATCAGATGAATGAAGAGCCTTTGGTGAGCATTGGGGACATGTTGGCAGCACGGGAGGACCTGGCAGTGCTGGAGAAGACTAGCAATGCTTCTGTAAGGAAGCAGACCAAGAGTGCCCTTAACAAGGTAGGTAGGGATGGGGGAGGGTAGAAGACTGAAAATGCATCTATGTAGTTAAATGTGTATTTGCTCAAACTGCATCTCGATCCCTTTGCTGGTTTGTCTGCAGACAGAGATGGTGAGTCCATCACCGAACAAATTTCTTACTTGTGTCTGCAGACACTGTATGCTTGTGTGGACAGGGCCTTACAATAATATTGCCATACGTTTCCAATCATTGTGGGGAGGGACTAAATTTCACATTTTCTATTGATATTAAAAAGGAGATTAGATAATGCTTGAGCTAGGTAGCTATAGACCATATAGCTCTGCTAGGATTAACGAGAGAGTGCTAGCCTTCTCATCAAGAAGATGCCGTGAGTAAGGTTCAAACTCGCTTCCTATAAGCCACGAGCAGAGCACTGTACCACAGAGCCATCCGGCTCCCTTGCTATTGGTATACTACTGTGGTGTATATTGAAATGCTTTCTGCAGATCATCATTGGAAAGGTGCCTGACCGAGGAGGCCGTGCCAATGAATTGGAGCCACCACCCCCTGAAATGCCTTCGTGGACTCAGCGCTCAGGAGGTAAATTTTTTTCTTTATGTTGTTGAGCATATAAGGAGGAAAGGTTATTACTTATAGGTTGGAACTCGGAGGCAGAACTTGGTGACTTTCAAGTTTTAACTCGTGAAAAAGATTACATAATATATTTATGCTATTAACATTTTATCATCTTGTTTAATGTGCTGAGCAGGACATGAAATCTTGATTTAAGAAATGGAAACTATTCAATAAAAGCAGAAATGTTTCACAGAACTAATCAAACACAGTCCGTTCTTCATTTCACAATTAAAACAAGGGAATGGGAGTAACCATGTTGAGGCCAAGGCAATGGTAAGTAATGTTGACTGTTTTACCTGCTAGTATGTTTGTTGTTTGATAAAGCCAATGTAACACTTTTGTCTTCACACAGGTGGTGGTGGTGGTGGTGGTGGAAGAGGAGGTGGCCGAGGTGGTGGTGGTTTCTCCGGTGGTGGTGACCGTGTGCAGGGAGGATGGAACCAAGGAGGTGGTGGGGGCGGCTATAGAGGGGGTGGAGGTGGAGGTTATGGTGGTGGTGGCGGTGGCTATGGAGGGGTTGGAGGGGGTGGTGGCTATGGAGGAGGTGGAGGTAGTGGTGGCGGTGGTGGTGGCGGTGGCGGTGGCTATGGAGGAGGTGGTGGCTATGGTGGTGGTGGTGGTGGCTATGGTGGTGGTGGTGGAAGAGGCTATCAAGGTGGAGGTGGAGGGGGTGGCTACAGGGGAGGTGGTGGAGGGCAGGGGTATGATAATCGAGGTGGTTACAGGGGAGGTAGAGGCAGAGGCAGAGGAAGGGATAGATATTAGACACATGATAACAAATAGGTAAGCTAACCCCAGCAGTTCCTGGCAGTTTGTCTTATATGGACTACATCTTTATAAATCATATACCCCTTGTATGCTGGATCCTCCTCTTACCCTTCAGTGATACCTTGCTGCACTTTCATATATATTATTTTCTTCCTGTCCTGAGGGAAAAAAAATGGTTTGCATGGATGTTTGAATTAATCACATATTATGAGTTCCCTGCTACTTCCCCTAATAGCACTTGTTTCCTGACCCTCAGGTATGTAAAATGAATAAAACATAGGCAATTCATAAGCTTTGTTAAGTTTTATTTTCACCAGTTTTAAAGGTTTATCAGTTTGGATCATGTTACTGTATTCATTGTTAATAATAATAATAATACCTCTCTCTCTCTCTCTCTCTCTCTCTCTCTCTCTCTCTCTCTCTCTCTCTCTCTCTCTCTCTCTCTCTCTCTCTCTCTCTCTCTCTCTCTCTCTCTCTCTCTCTCTCTCTCTCTCCTTCATTTCTCTCTCTCTTTCTCTCTCTTTCTCTCTCTCCTTTATCTCTCTCTCTCTTCTTCATCTCTCTCTCTCTTCTTCATCTCTCTCTCTCTCTCTCTCTCTCTCTCTCTCTCTCTCTCTCTCTCTCTCTCTCTCTCTCTCTCTCTCTCTCTCTCCCCCCCCCTCTCTCTCCCTCTCTCCCTCCCTCCCTCCCTCCCTCCCTCCCTCCCTCCCTCCCTCCCTCCCTCCCACCCTCCCTCCCTCCCTCCCTCTCTCTCTCTCTCTCTCTCTCTCTCTCTCTCTCTCTCTCTCGCTCTCGCTCTCTCTCTCTCTCTCTCTCTCTCTCTCTCTCTCTCTCTCTCTCTCTCTCTCTCTCTCTCTCTCTCTCTCTCTCTCTCTCTCTCTCTCTCTCTCTCTCTCTCTCTCTCTCTCTCTCTCTCTCTCTCATAGACGACACTCGCGACAATTGCTGACAGACGATATTACATTTCGGTCCTATAGATTCCGCTGCTATGAGTGATGACAGATAATACTTCATATTATCAGCTCATATTCTATTTAGGACATTGTATTTGATGTCTTTACAATCAGTAATGATTGCTGAACCATGGCTGAACATAAAAAATTATTTTACAACTTTTGCAAATAGGAAATTAACAAAGATTACAAGTTTGAGTGAAAAATCGTGTGGGAGTTTGTATAAAGCATATTGTTTATAGCAAAAAAATCTGGCAAATTCGCAATAATTTCTGAAATAAAACATCACATATTGTGAAATAACCATTCCTGAATATGATTTGATTGTAATCAAATGTCATATACTCATTATATCGGCGTGGGAATGAATTTTTCATAACAATTCGTGGCGCGAAAGGCAAAAGGCGAAAGAGGTCACAAGAAGAAGAAGACCAAAGGTCAACAACATAAATAGTTCAATTCATTGGTCCCATGACGCTATTATAAGTCTCATGGAAAATGTTCATGAGCAGAAGAAGAAGAAGAGAAGTGCTTCCTCCATAACGGCTTGTGTTGTTGTTATGATCAGCTGATTCCACAAGGTTAGTTCTACGTGTGTGACCAGACTGGTAGTCGTATCGCTGTAAATCCAGAAAAAACGGAAGCCAGGCTAGCGTTAGCAAAACCTAGTGTGACCGTAGCTTCATCAGCTTCTATTGTATACTCTGAATCATGCTTGAAATAAGATTTGAAACTATTTCCAAATATTTTGTTTGTTTTCTACGTTTTCACTGAGCATGGCAGGATAAAAGGAAAAGTACGTACGCCGGGAAAGTGATGTATGGTGATAAGATCATTGGAAAGAACATTGCTAGATAGAAGAGGAGGAGGAGGCAATGAAACCAACAAGCTGACTAGAGATCATCACCAATAAGGAATTACAATGGAGTTATTTTACAGTCTCTGAGAAACGCTCTCTCGATGACACTCAGCAAACATCGTAAGTTGATTAGGAATGTTAAATTTTTTCTTGATGTTATTTATGGGTATATGAAAGTATGAGTGAAGTATGAGTATGAGTGAATTGATTACGAGTGACTTAGGGTGTTGTGTTCAAATTTTGGTTATATTTTACAATTACTCTCAACACTAAGGTGTTGTGTATCCTGCCATGCTCAGTGAAAACGTAGAAAACAAACAGAATATTTGGAAATAGTTTCAAATCTTATTTCAAGCATGCATGTATATTAGTATGGACTACATTGGCTATGTATATATGCGTTTTCAGTTTAAAATTTCAATATTTCTGGAAATTATTGCAAATTTTTGTTGCTCATAAACATATACTTCACATCACTCTGAGTTGTTTGCTTTTTGTTTGAGGTTTCTATGATGATTTTAAATATTTTATTCAAATAAAACAAACAAAAAATCGCCTCAGGACACATTTACGAAAGACCCGATTTCGAGTGCACAGTCACATATGGTGTATTCTATGGTATTGCATATTAATGTAAACTACATGGGCTATGCATGTAAGTGTTTTCAGATTGAAATTCCAATATTCCTGGAAATTATTGCAAATTTGGTGTTTTTTATTGGTGTCAGGATTTAATAATTGTCGCCCACCGATGACGTATGTTGACTAATTTGTTTTTGTTGCTCATAAACATATTCTTCACATCACTCTGAGGTGTTTGCTTTTTGTTTGAGGTTTTTATAATGATTTTAAGTATTTTATTTAAATAAAACAAACAAAAAATTGCCTCAGGACACATTTGCGAAAGACCCGATTTCGAGTGCACAGTCACGTATGGTGTATTCTATGGTATTGCATATTAATATAGACTACATGGGCTATGCATGTAAGTGTTTTCAGATTGAAATTCCAATATTCCTGGAAATTATTGCAAATTTTGTGTTTTTCTTGGTTTCTTAGGATTTAATAATTGTCGCCCACTGATGACGTACGTTGACTCATTTGTTTTTGTTGCTCATAAACATATTCTCTACATCACTCTGAAGTGTTTGCTTTTTATTTGAGGTTCCTATCTTATTTCTAAGTATTTTATTTTATTTTTCTAAAAATCTGCTGTAGGACCGGTTTGCAAAAGATCAGATTTCGAGTGTCCAGTCAAGTAAGTATAGTGTAGTCCATGATTCAACTTATGGGATTTCTAAAGTTTACTTTTTTGTTTGGTACATTAGGAAATACAAAAATTTTCCCAGCCCTGGTAATGCTATGGACCTTGAGTAATAGAGGGTCTGCGCAACAGTCAGCTCTATGCGCTAAGTCCCATTAAATAAATAAACAGAGCAGAAAAGATAGAACGAAGTTTAAATATTACCGCCAGTACCGCTCCGTTTTCTGCGCGAGCCAGTGAGAGAGAACCAGTGCATCTTCACATAGCACTGAGGTAAGTTGTGTTTCAGTCCTCATCGCTAACGCTTTTGATAGCACACATGAATGTCAGTGTTAGTCATTGCCACCTATTTTGATACAAATCTAACATTGTTTGTCAATTAATACATTGTTACAATGCATGACTGCTAAATGGTCGAAGATAAACATGCCTAATCTCAACAAATAAGTGATGGCATGGCGCGAACACCAGCCATAAACATCATTGTTGGCAAAGCGCGCCATTCTGCGTAGCCTATCACCAATGTTAGAATGTCATTGTCGGGCTAGTGTGCTTACTTTTTTTTGTCTTCTCTTTCTACTATCTGCATTTCAGTATGTTTAATATTATTGTGAATAGCATAAATGAGATGTTACACACAAGCTGTTTTGACTTGTACAGCGGAAAATGACAGGAGAGGCTAATAATTTTTTGTTTGTCTTTCATTTATAAGCAACATTTTATTGAATCCAAGTTCTCGAGGCCAGAACAAGGAGCTCCCACTCCTTCAGCATTCTCCAACATTTTTGAGCCGATAAATTTTAACTTCTCGCTGGGGGAAGAAACAACTTTGAAATTCATGAAGCGGTACGAGGAGCTGTACGACATGGGTGACCCACTCTATGAAGAATGGAAGGTGTTGTTGGAAAAAACCTTACAGCCTGCCCCACAGTCCCTGCCTTCCACATCCCAGCCTGCGCCACAGTCCCTGCCTTCTACATGCCAAAATTCCAAAAAGATTGAGGATTACCTCACACTGCCCTCATTCCAGAAGAAAAAGGGATTGAAAAAGGTCACCGCTGCATTGCCATGTTCAATAAGTGGTGTTGAGTACCGGCAAATGATTGAAGAGAAACAGAGAAAGAAAAAAGAGGAGGAAAAGGAGAAAATGGAAAGAAAAACAAAACGAGAGGAGAGAAAAAAAAGTACAAGAACAGGAAGCTGAAGCAAAGAGAAGGCGAATGGAGGAAAAGAAAAAGCAGAAGGAAAACGAAAGAAAAAAAAAATTAGGAGAAAAGAAAGAGGAAAGAAAAACAGTTTAGGAAACTTCTGTCTGTATCCCAAAAGCAGTAAGACGAGGAGACAGACTCTTCAGACAGTGGGGATGAGCCAGTCCTGGACGATGACTCTGATGATTTAGTTCAATATGTGAATGAACTCTGTCCTAAATGTCAATGTGAAAAAAGAGAAAAAGTGAGAGTGCAGTGTGCACTGTGTGACAGCTGGTGGCATGTGGAATGTGTGAATGAGATTGATTCTACCGGGAAGTTTCAGGAAGACATTAATTTGAAGCAATGGATGTTGAGTTTTATTGTACAAAGTGTAACTGAGGCTGGTGTGAGATTGCCCTACTGTTTTGATGATGCTTAATAAGACTTTGCATAGTTATTTTCAACCTTTTTGTTTTGAATTCTTTTGGAAATTTATTTGTTTATGATTTTCGACATTTACTGACACTATTACTGACACTTACTGACACTATTACTGACACTTACTGACACTATTTGTTTGTCAATATAATTATATCTGTAAAAATAAAAAGCTTGTTTGCAATCTTTGTTTTATTTTTTCAAGCTTTTATTATTTGACAAGCAAGAGGCATCACTAACTACTTAATGACAACGATTTTAATAGTTTGTGCATAAAGATATAGAGAACTTAAGGCACCTAGGGCGATAACCCGACATGCCATAGCACACTGACCCCCCACTGGCGCAATACCCTCCGCCACATAGCGCGTAAACCCGACTAGTAGCGCATTGAGCCATCAGCCAATTCCTTTACTTATACCTCTCTACCGGGGGTAACTGAGGATCTCGGGGTAGCACATCACTCGCTATCAAAGTTTAAAAGATTTTTCACTTGCTGGTGAAATTTTGTGGTCGTATTCGATCTGGAGGCTTCGTAGGCTAATATTATCTGCTTAAGGTAGCGCAAACCACCTTCCACTATATAAATAATATCTAATATTCTCTTTATATATTTTTTATTTTATTTTTTAGTTTGTAGATCCACTGTGCCTGAAGTGAACCACAGTTCAATGGACTTTTTTTTTTTTGCATGCATATTATGGCATTTCTGTAATTTTGGAACATGTCTGATGTGTCTTAATTGTGTGTGATGTTTTAAGTTTAAAGGCTGAGGAATGGTTTTCCCAAAAGCAACTTATGTTGTGGATCAGTTTGGTTTGGGGGTAGTCTGTGATCCCCTCGGGCTTGAAGGGTAGAATGAATTGCTTGTGTAACCCATTTCATTGGGTGATCTCTACTATTCCTTTTACCTACTGTTTGTTTTCTCTTTCCTCTGGCTTCTACCTCTGTCCTCCCTGGTAACAAGGAGATGAGTTTTTGATGATGTCTGTGGTGTATTATTTACTAAATAATTATAGAGTAATTTTGTCATCTTCTTAATCATCAGCAGGGACATTGTGATTTTTAAATGGCTGTGATATATGAGAGCAGTATATATGTATGTGTGCATGGGTGTGTGTCTGTGTGCGTGCCTTGTCTTGGATATCCCCTTTACGAGGGTAATTGCCTGATATGTAAATATATAAGTAGATCATAATATCAATAATAAAACATACTACTACTGTAATTCCTGCCGATCGTAAAATGTGACTGAAACGGATGGAGCAAGGGGTCTAGGAAGCCCCTCCCCTCGATCCCCTGTATTCTATGAAAAGATGGTGCAGAAGGGGAGGAGAAAGAAAAGTTTCTCTGAACTCTAAATGTCATGTACTGGCTACCCCATTTAATTGGGATATAAGCCAGTATATTAATAGGTATATTATTTTTGTACGTGATAGAAGTGGATGGGGAGCAGTGGTGAATGCATGATTAATGCTGCGGCCTTGAACTTTAGAGGAGGAATTCCTGCGCATCAGGTGTGATCATTGAGAAATTAGTGGATGTGATCCATTAATCAGATTGGTAGTTGGTGGATGTGATCCATTAATCAGATTGGTAGTTGCAGGCAAGATGAGGGTCTGCATATGAAGTGTAAACCAGCTTTAGCTGTCGGGTCCTAAGGCGGAAATGATCCCCAGCCTTAGTGCGTGCGGAATAGAGGCAGGACAAAAAAAAAATCAATTTTTTATTCTTTTATGGGTCTAGTGTTATGTGAAAAGAATGCATCGATGTGTATATGTCTTGTCTCGACTAACTTCCAGGGGGATGTCTGTCTGTATTATAAATCGATAGATTAATATTATCACTGCAGGATGATGCGTGACTCGAGAACTCTGATAACGTAGAAAGGGCAGTTGTTGAAACAGTAACAGTCCTATCAAGCTGTATAGTAGGCGTGAGTGCAATGAATGCGAGTAATGTATGGCAGGTTTAACAAATTACTGAAAAAATACCAATGAGTGCGGCAATCTTATGAGGGAACATTTTGGAGGGTCGGTAACAACAGGTATTCACCGCCAAAACAGCAAATAGCCACATAATATTGAGAAATAAACATCATTGTGGAATTATCGGCACTGACATGACTATAAGCAAACACTTTATAATGCACTGCAAATTCAACCTGAGAAACATGTTTTGATCACCTCAAACAGTCATGCCGCTGAATTACAGAAAAAAATACGAATATTTAATATTTTGTAAAAGTATTGAAAAATAGCGGCAAATAGCGGCAATAACACGCCATTGGTAATGGCCATGGATGTGTGACTCGCCTCGTCACTTTCGCGCTCAGGCAATAAGGTGTCAATGTACTCTTGATTATAAGTACTTGGCAAAATACTTATTTAGCAGAACGCATCCTATGCATAAAAGAGTTCATCACTTTCTGAAGCGTGCTGGTGCTGATGAACTTTATCCGCAAGCTAATTATGCATAAGTTAAGTTGGGCTCCATTTTTTAAGCTCTAATCTGCTTGTAACAGCTTAGGTTTGGTTTGGCTATGTTAGGTTTAGATTAGGTTTGGTTAAGTTATGTTAGGCTAGGTCTGGTTAGGTGAGGCTTGGTTTGGCCATACCAATGGCGTGTTATTGCAGTTAGAATTTAATTTTTTTTCAATATTTTTACAAAATATTTAACAATCGTATTTTTGTTCTGTAATTCAGCGGCATGACTGTTTGAGGTGATCTAAACAAGTTTCAAGGCTTAATTTGCAGTACATCATAAAGGTAAAAAGATATCGAGTGGTTAAAAAAACGAATCTTTACCGAACATCTTTATATGCGATCTGCTTTATATAGGTTAAAAGTTGACGAATCCCCAATATCGCCAATCAATGTAGGGCAATAAAGATCCCTCGCTGGAGACAGACTGTACGACCGTCTTACCGATACTAGACTGGTGTTCCGATTACCTTCTCCTTTCTAATAAACAAAAATAATCCATTATATATCCTCAGATATAAAATCAATAGGGAGACTACTATTTCCTTTTATTTTGGGTATATGAGACTGTAGGTATGATTATATTGTTTTAAATGCAGTAAATCCACCCAAATAAGTGTTTGAGGTGCAGGCAAACGAACACTGAGGATGTTTGTTTACAAGCTACAGGCACGTCCTCCATCTGATGTGTCCCCTGATTTTAGTGTTTTTATAGTGCTTATACGCAATTGAGGGCTTCGTCTCAGATGTTACGTGAAAGTATGTACTGCACAGATGTTCTTGTTCTACCTGTATTGTAATGGAAAGCGGAATTCATGACTGGCCTGCGATCCGATAATACTGAATAAAGGTTTACCAAACATAATAACCAAAATGGGATCTAAGTACTTTATTGCAGCTGCCACGAACTCTTTGTATTCCTGGGACTGCCCTGTGTTGTTCGAAAGTAACGAAAAACTGACATTTGATGTAGTAAATGCTTCATTTTGTTCATGCGCTGAAGGAAATCGTTATCATTTAGTATAGGTGACATTTGGATGCGACTAGAAAGGGGGTAAATATAATGCAATTCATATTATTTTATTCACGTGTACGAAATACATGATATTACAGGAACTGCTACGAGTAGGCCTCCGGGCTTTTTGTAGCTTCCTTATGTTCTTATGTATTGACACTTGTAATGTATCAAGCTCTTCTGACAAAAAATAACGGTGTTATTTTACATCTTCACCACAATGCTCTAGAGAATTCAGGGTTATATTTTGCATTACCTGATGCATTTTGAGAAGGTTTTCTTCAATTACATTTCTGTCGCAAATTCTTAGTTTGTGAGATATTCAATGTTTCCTGTGAGACCTTATCTTCGAGAAATAAAGTTTAGTTTTGTTTGAACAAGGTTCTGTTATCTGTCAATATAGGTTAAGGTTTGGTTAATATAAGTTATGTTAGGTTAGGTTAATATAGAAGCTATCAAATGTTCTCTATGACCAATAGTAGGGAGTTGGACGAGGTGCAGTCCGAAAATGGAGACGTAAACAAACGCCATTATGGTGAAGATGTAAAATTTTACCCAAATAACCATGTCTGGTAACATTTGTGTAGTAATTTTAGACACCATAATTTCTTTCCTTGTTGCTTGCCATAAGAGATAGGAAGGTCTTGTTACATGACTGATATTTGACCTAACATGCTGAAGTTATTGGGTTTGTTGCATTTGTTAGTATGTTACAGGCACCAAGACCTTTGTGTAAATATTAGGGAAATTAGCTTTTCTGTATTCACATGAAAGTGAAATCACTGTTCAGAGAGAGAAAAAAAATTATATAGTATACCACAATCTTATTTTATTTATAATGATTGAGATGTTCTATTGCATTTATAGTCACAGTAGGTTCGTGACTTATGTGAGGCATGAATTACGTATAATTAAAGTAGCATTTAAAAAGTTCAATAGATCAAATAAATGAATGAAAACCTGGGTTGCAGTGTGCATTACTTAAAATTTATGCATAATATAAGTAGTTTTATTGAATATGAAGTATGCATTAACCAATATTTGTGTATTGCAAACACACATAAATCAGGACTATATTGTACTTTATGTAATTATATGACCATGAGAAGATGTAGAATCAATTGCTTCTGTATTTCAAGTTGTCACATGGGGTCTCTATTCTCTAACCAATGCGATTGTTGAGGGACGAGTGTACATTTATCAAAACATATTTTAGAAAAAATCCTTACTTTTTAACTATGTGTGTTCATGCACTTTTTGTTTCACATTGAAGAAATTTGTTGGTAGTAACTAAGAAATATGTTTTCTTTTTTCAACATAATTATTTGTTGTGTTTATTTTTTTCAGGACGGCCAAAAATAGATGAGAAAATGGTGTCTACAGAGCCAAATTTAAGGATACCAGCAGTCCTTATGCCATCATACCACAAGCTAATTGGTGAGTCTGCTAATGCTGGGATTGATTTCCAATTTTCATACTGTACTGCACCAAATCATATATACTTATTTCTCAAACTATAAGGCACCTCAGTCCTATGCCCAGGCTACATATACTGCTGCTTATGTATGAATTATATAAAACATACACTACAAGATGGTGTTTTACATAGGTACTAATAACTAATAACCCATACTATATTTGAAGTATGTGTGCAATTTTGTGTCTGCATCAGTGTGTTCATTAATTAGGAACAATCTAAGTCTTTCATTGTTTCATATCAAGGTATTTTATGATTAATCTACACATAAGATATTGTTAGTAAAAGATGAGTTGTAAAGGTCTATGTCTTTTGTAGCAAAGTATATACTAGTTTTATACATACACTATTTCTTATCTTACTGATATAGAAACAGAAGAAGGCAAGGCTGCTGAAAAGCGAGTTCGAGTGTATTGTGGAATTTGCAAGGAGACTCGTTACTATTCCATCCACCGAGGAGTAACTCGCATCGGGGGGGTAGTGCTAGCCTGTGAGGCTTGCCGGCACTACTACCAGAAATTCAAAAGACAGCCTTGTATTTTACGGTGCAGGGACAAGGATAGTGGCAGGTTTGTTGCATGTGTATTAGTGTGTTGCATTATTTTATATGCATAATGTTTATTTGCAAATATCAGCTAACATATTTCTAGCTCATTTATATTTTGATGTAATAATTATATTTCACTTAAAATGAGGTCTGTAATTGATTGATTGCTGTTGTATTCCATAATTGCTGTTCTAAATCAAAGTAATATGCCTCAAATAGAAGTTTTAATGGGAAGAAGTTTTCAATATTCATTTATGATATTTATGTAGAGGAATGATAATTCTTTCTTTTGCAGTTGCCATGTGCTGGGTGATAATTCAAAGAATCGATGTAAAGCTTGCTGGATTGCACACCTTCTCCGCATTTGTCCTTTCCCTGACCAGTTATATGTTCACTTACTAGGACATCTTCCCAATAAAATCAAGGTAATGGATCGTAAAACTATCTATCTACAGTAGAATTTCCCATCTAACGAATAATTGGTGCCAAAAAACTGCGTCAGATACGAATTCGTTAGATATAGATACATAAACTTATGGGAAAAAATTGTAATTGGTGCCAAAACCTCGGCAGAGTTCCTATTTTCAGCTATTTTTGCCCTTCCGAGTGTTATTTTGAGACAAATCATATAATATATTTATTATTAAAAGAATTAATAATAAAGCAACCAGTGCAACACCCAGGCTTGTCTTAATTTCACTTTTCTATCTCTTAAAGTTATGCACTGTGCCCTTAGGAAACCCAGTCATCTTCACTATCTCGCAATTCTTATGGCCTTTTAAAATTAATTCAATCACCCTCGCTTTGTCTTCCGTCGTATATTTATTCAATTTCTTTCCAACATGAGTAGCCCTCTTCACTGGTTCTTTTTCCTTACATTCTTCGAGGTTTCCCTTCTCACCACTCCCCTCTCCGCTACCTGAGGCTAGGGCAGACATCATGAGGGGCGTAACACACAGCCAGACACTCGTTAGATGGAATGGAGGACCAAAAAAAAGGGAACAATGAGATGAGCACAATGGAACACGGTTGAAAGATGGCGGTGCGGGACTGCCGAATGTGACCAGTGTTGCCAGCAAAAATTCAGTGATCCGTGGGAAGTTTGAAATTCGATCCTGGACGCCCGAAATCATTGCCGTTAGATATGAATTTTGGGTCGTTAGATTGGAGGTGGGATAGAGCTTAAAAGGGTCGTTAGATACGAATTCGTTAAATCCAAATGCGTTAGATGGGAAATTCTACTGTATTTATATACTAGGCCAAAAGGGGAGTACACAAACACACACACACACACACACACACACACACACACACACACACACACACACACACATACATCAATAGTAAGTCTGACCACACATCAAGCATCCACAGCGAAACATGATAACCACTTTACCACAGAAGCAACACTAAGGACTGATCACTACCCATTCATCAAACTCCTAACATGCTTACAGATGCAGCTCACCAGCACACCCACTTGAGGCTGCAGCATGTAAATGTGAACAAGAGTGAACAGAGCCAGCACCCCTTGCATCATTATCAGAGGAATATTGGATTATAGAAATTAGAGAATAACAACTTTAACCACTATAGTATCCTTACACATCATTAGTTACACAAAAAAATATTGCTCATTATGGAAAGTTTCATGTTAATTTCTGTATACAGGCTAATATGTCATCTACGCCTGTTGTTCCTGATGAAGTGTCTGAAGATGACCGTGGGGAGCTGGGTCTGGAGGTGATGCAAGACAAGAAGTGGCTAGATGTAAGTGTTGTGGTTCCACCTGACCCAGACCCAGAGCCTGAGCCTGAGCCTGAGCCTGAGCCTGAGTCAGAACTGTGTGATGAAGAGGACACCAAGATGTCAGAGCAAGAGTATGAAACAGGGAAAGAAAGTGAATCTATCCCGGATGGTTTTGAGGTAAGTTACTTGATATTCTGTATTTTTTTCTCTATCGTTTTCTTTCTCAAAAGTATTGTAAAGTAAACAAGGAGGGGTTATAATCCCAAAATGTGCATAAGTAAACTGTTTTGAGTATTACGTACAGACATAGTACACTATAACTGAATAATGAAGTTCTTGATGAAATTGTGTACTGTACACATTTTGATGATTAAAGTTCATGTTGGAAGAACTAGAGCTATAATAATTTTAAGACTTAGGATAAATAAATAAATGAAATGCAAATGGATAGGGATGAGAGGTGGATGTAGGTAATAAGGGGGTATTGGAGTAACAGAAACTACCTAGTGCAGGCCTCCGGGCCTTTTGTAGTTTCCTTATATTTTTATGTTCTTATGTTCATATTTGAGTGTTGGCTTGATGTTGACAGTTTTCACCAGCCTTTTCATCACATAATAACCAAAACATCTGCAGTTCATCAAAGTCAATATATTCATTTGATATATTTTTCAATTTTATTTGAAGTAGGGAATCAAATTCATAGAACTTATAAACATTTTCCATGGCACAGAACCTTTTAACAAAATTGTGTAAGCATCATGTGAAAATTACAAGAATTTGGTTTATCTTTCCATTTTTTAACATTTGTCTATTGTAATAACTCCAGCAAAACTCAGACACCCTTGACAACTATGCCTCTGACTGCCCTGAGACACAAGGCACCCCGTGTCCTAATGAGAGTGAAGTAACTAATGTAGAACAAGTGAGGGAAATGGAACGAGATGTGAGTATTGTTTTCAGCTTAGTCTTTCATATACTATAGTTAGTACTTGATTTATAAACATATTTCAACTTTTGTGTTAGTACCATCAAAGAAAGAAGCAGAAAAAGCAGGATGATGAAATTAAAAAACATGAAAAGACCTTATATACTCCTTTCCTTTTGTGATAATTTGTATGAATAAAATTTAATGGATAGATAGATAGACAATGTTATATAGGGTAGATAGGGGAAGAGATATAGATAGAAATATATTGTGATGAAAATGTATGAGTTATGTTAATGTAAACATTTCAGAACTTGAGATGGTGGATGGAGCAGGAGGAAGGCGCTCGTTACACCCTGCCTGAGAGTGGCAGTAGTGAGTCGTACTTTAGTGTGTAAGTACTACTATGGTATCCAGTGTACTTCTACCAATATTTTGCTGAACAGTAGATTTTGTTTGTTTTGACGCTATAGAATCTTGTCACTGCTTTAATTTGTTACTGGTGGGAGCTGCATGAGTATTACCACTGTATTCATTATGGGTCATAAAAAGCGACCAAAAGGGATGAGTGAGGGGTCAAGGAAGTCTCTCCTCCGTATTTTCTCCTTTGAAAAGACAGGATGCAGAGAGTAAGGGGAGAGTAATTTCTCTCGAAACCTTAAATGCCTGACCCCCCTTTTAAGGGTGATATTAACTTCGTATATGAATAGAATAGACAAGTAGATTTTGGAAATCAGTGACTAAAAGAAAAAATACGGCCGTATGCAAAGACGAAATATAGGACCTCCAATTACTTACACCCTAAGGAAAGTGTAAGGAAGCCCTATATTTTTCAGTGCTATGCTTGAAGCAACTTATAGGAGAGGGTGTGGTTGGTATCCCTGCTAAGCGAATGTCTGTACTCATCGAAACAGTTGGTATGCTGGAGAAATGTCTTTACATTTGCGAGCGTCTGATACAGAGCTGGCTACACGTGTGTGGCACATTTCTGTTCTTTCAACGAGTTGGTGAGGTCGTACAGACAGTGGAAATGGCAGAAAAGTGTGGTATAAGAGCCAGTATATAACTGCAAATGAGAGAACAGTGCTGCTGAGCTTGATAGATGCAAGAAGTGAAATTTTATTCAACAAGAGTCATGACTTCCGCATCATCGAGAGGAAAAAAGAAGCGTGGGAAGAAGTCACGACCCTATTCAATGCTGCTGGTTATGGACCACCAAGAAGCCATCAACAGTTGAAGAAAGTTTGGGAGAATGCAAAAGGAAAGTAAGTATTCTTGAATTTATTAAAGTAATAGTAGTTGTGACTCACTTCCCCCATACATAGCCAGGCACCAGCTTAGGGATTGGCGAGGGCCAGCTTTATTTACATGTAAGGAATAACATACTTTTCAAATGCTGAGCAGTAATTTCAGGCTAAATAATCTTATTTTGGTGTAAATAGATTCTCATGGCAGCTAAAGGTATGATTATCTGTGGTGTAATTTATCAAGGTTCATATAGCCTGAGTAACCACATGCTAAGCCTCAGTTAGGTTAGGGCTAGCCATATTTTATCCTCACTTATGTGTTATTGGAGTATATACCGTATATAATTTAAGGCTATATACTGGTTAGCCTAATTGCTTTGAACAAAAAGCATCATTTAACCACTTACTCTTTTGTCTAATTTTCAGAGCAAAGAAAGAGCATGCTTTTCATAAGCGGGAGGTTATGAGGACAGGTGGTGGTGCTCCTCCAAAGCCTGAAGATGCTGAGACATCTAAAATCCTCACCATCATCGCTGATGAACTTGATGGTGAGGAGAATGAACTGGACAGTGATGCGACTCTGAGTACTGGTAAGTCCTACTTTTTGTGAAATGTTAAATCTGTTGCACTATTATCATGTCTCACAAGGTACGGCCCATACCTGTGTAATTATTATGATAAGGTAAATCATTCATTGCTTTCATATTTGCTTGATGCCTTCCAGTTTGTAAAAAATGCTATCTTCAAAGCTAGGCTTAGGCTATCATACTGTACCACTCCAGTTTGGAGGAATTAGTAGTTCTACAGTTTGCGTAAACATGTTTTCCAATATAATCATAGCATAATTTTTTTCTTCTATCTTTTAGGTCAGGCACAGTCTGTGATGGTTATCAGCGATGATGGGTGTGAATTTGATATACCAGTGATTGATGCCGCCCAAATAACACCACAGCACACTAACATTTCCACAGACTCCAACATAACACCTATCACACCCAACACCACACTCATATCAACAGAATCCAATGCAACACATATCACACCAGCATACACATCAACGCCTGGCCAATCAAATTCTCCCTCAGCCCCAAAGCATCGACGAACTAGAAAATTCACTCAAGAGGCCAGCTTTGAAGCGTCTCTCGAGATGCAGCGGAGAGAACATAAGATAACAATGGAGAGTCTAAGACTAGATGTAGAAATTAAGAAAGAATATTTTAAAAAAATAAAAAGAGAAAACGAGGATAAAAATCTTCATGTCCAGGTTCATCAAACCTGGCTTGATGTAGGCCAGAAACTGTTGGAAGTAACATGGGAACTGGGAAAAGTAACTAAAATCATTTGTGATAAATTCAATTAAGGTTCTAACTAATGTATTGTAGATTTTGGAAATTAAAACTACAAATAACAGTTTCTGTTTTTGGTTTGTTTACCCAACCTGTACTGTATATACATCAAGGTGACAAAAAAACGAGGTTTAGGTTAAAATTGTTTTTATTGACTTTGAAGTTGGTGTTTGGTCACTTTAAGCATAATGATATTTTTCTCCTAAGCAAAATAAGCATAGTGAAGGTATTTTTCTCCTAAGCAAAATATTCTCTGATGATTTGCTGTCTTTTAAAGCATCCTTGAATATTTCTCACTGCTTGAGGTTGCTGCCTCAATTCATCCTCTTGTATGATGTTTCCTTGGGCTTCTGGGTCATCTGGATCCTCAGGTTCATGAATTGCATGATCTGGCTCTGGTACTCTGTAGGCGATGGCCATATTGTGGAGAACTGCAGCAGCAACAATTATATGTTTTGTGTTTCTCAAAGAAGTTCTCATTTTCTTCCCAAGTCAAGCAAATCTTCTCTTTAATAGTCCAAATGCTCTCTCAACAGTGTTTCGTGTTCTGATATGAGAAGCATTATAGTGGTTCTCTCCACGGCCATGAGAAGCCGTCAGAGGAGTCGGCAAATATTCACGACAGGGGTAGCCACTGTCACCCAGCAAGTGTCCAGGCAGGATACCATCTTTGAGTTCCTGACAGAGTCGACTGTTATCAAAGATATTGCTGTCATGTGCGCTGCCAGGCCACCGAGCTACAACATTGTACCGCTGCAACTGAGGGCCACATACTGCCTGTACATTAAACGAAAAGTGGCCTTTTCTGTTGCGGAAAACTTCAGGACGTGGGTGACTTGGCATCTCAATTGCAATATGAGTGCAGTCAATGCACCCAATTACACCTGGCATTCCAGCTATAGTCATAAATTCATGCTTGATCCTGGCGATATCAGCTTGGGCTGGAAACTTGAACTCTGCACACAAACTTCCAATTGCATATGCCACCTTGGCAACACATCTACTAACATATGACTGTGATACGTCACACCAATCTGATATACCAAGTTGGTCGTTTCCAGTGGCAATGTATCTCAGTCCAATTAGGACCTGTAGGGGAGATGGCACGGGACAGCCTGTAGAAAAAGAAAAATCATGAAATACTTCACTCAAACCATGTGCAGGCACAATTCTCAGCCTATTTTACTTAACAAATTGTATCATCTTTTACTGTATAAATAAATTGATCTCTAGGCAGATTCATATAGCCTTTCAGATAACACATTTATCAGAAACCAAATAAAATAACTTGCCTTAGCAAACCAAGTACAGTACATCATAGGAGTTACAGTATGTAGGCAGTACAGTAAACATAACTACTTTTACTTGTGCTCACAGTAGTGAAGGCACCTTATTTACCACAGCTACTTGGTACTTTACTATAATGAAATACTGTTTGATAAGTAAAAATGGACATTGGTCAATTGTGAATAGCTCATCACCTGACAAATATTTAAGCACAAAAACAAGGTGATAATGACCCATGTGGGCCATGCCTACCTCTGTTGTTAAGAGCATGGGGCAGTTGATGCTCTATCCGTGCAATCAGTGAAAGTGTGCATTCTTTACTTAATCGAAACCTCATCAGGAATTCTTCCTCTGTCATGGCGTGGAATGGATTGCTTCGGTCTGTCACAACCCTTTGTATGTGGCTATGTTGATAGCGCTGAAGGTTTCGGAGATGACGGAATTGTCAATACATGCTGAAATATACAAGTAATGTTTGTTAGACTGAAAAAAATGTGTGTTAATGTTTCACTCTTCTGTTTACAATTTGTGTAGATATAAATATGTGCTTGCTCAAAAGTTGAGTCTTCTCTGTCAGTAAGAATAGTATAATTCCATTTTAAGTGAGCACTCTACAGATAAATGTCACTTTTTTTTGGTTTCCAGGCACATACTGAATGTCTCATAGGGCTAGGTTAGGCTAAGTTTAACAAAAAATAATGGTTTGTATTAGGTTAGCTTCCAAAATCCACATGTTGAGGTCTGCAGAGACTGGGGCAAGTTAGATTAATTCTTTCAAGTTTCTATACTATACTGGTACCTAAAATGTTATATATTATTCTAACACACAACTTTGGCAAATAGTAATCTGTTGTGTAAGGAATACTGTAGATATTTTATCTACATGCCTATCTAACCAAATCTTACCTTACCTAATCTCAACTTCTCCAAGTCACACCTAAATTAAACTTTGCACAATAATAATCGTTTCCCTTAAAAAACAGAGGAACTACTTAGCATGAGTTACAAACCAATATCTTTTCCATACATGAGTTTTCATATCTATTGGAGTAATGTAGTTTATTTAGGGATACACATGACAGGTTTGCTTGCAACTATTTTATCACTTGCTTTGTTTCACACCACCACACAACTTTCCATTATGATGCCTTGAAAACATTGCTTTCTCATTCAAAAAGGGTGTAGTGTACAAGTTAACATCAGTGTACTGCAGTGCTTGAAAAATAATCAAAGAAATTCTCACCTGTTCATAAACTTGGCAGATTCAGGCAGAAGCTTGTCGTTGTTGTGCTTGAACTCCAAGAGAGAACTCTCCGAGCTTATAAAATATGGAGTTGACCCACCTGTTCAGTTATTTTCCTTTCTTTGTATATGTTATTATTTTTGTAAGACATCAAATGATAATATAAGAGTTTTTCACGAGCAAATAGTAAACATTAATAATAATACTAACTTGCAGGGTTTGCGAAAGGCATGTCTAGATCACCCTTAAAAGTATTCTTTAAATTATAGGGAAGCCAAAATTTTATAGGGCCTATATATGTTCTAAGCATAGGAATTTACTATAGGGTCTATATTATAGTCCCTATATTTTATCTTTGTATTTGACTTAAAAATTTCTGTGACTGATTTAAGTACTCATCATAGTATTGTAGTGTACCACAAGCTTTATGTTTTAGAATATGGGGAAACATGGAATATATTATGGTATTTGCTTCAATAATTCAATGAAGGATGGAAAAAAAACAACTCATTAAACTCTTACAGAGATGGTACAAGTTCTAGTGAAGGCCTTACACCCCTGACACCCTTGCAGCCTGCAGGCTGCCTTACCACTCTCACACCCCTTCAGGTGCCTCAAGACCAACACAACCAGAATGGCTTCCATAACTCTAGTACAATATTAGACAAGTGAGTAAAATAATTTAAATACAGACACTACTTACCCAATTATTATAGTATGTATATAGAATTCAAAGAAGTCACACCTTCTATAAGTCTTAATCTTTCTTGGTTAGCAGTGTATATGTATAAGGTTCAAGATGGGCAGAAGCAGAACAAGACTGAATTATTCCCAATGCATTCATTGTAAACATCTTGAAAAACTTTTGATTATTCCCAATGCATTCATTGTAAACATCTTGAAAAACTTTGAAAAGTTAATTTTTTGTAGAGGTCATTACATCATACCAAGTCATGTAAGAGATGGAAATTTAAAGAAAAGTTTAATTGCAGTAAAGTAATGGTAGCTCCACACCATCGCCAGTGGTGAAAGGACATACTTAGCTTAGTGTTACAGGTTATAATACTACCGCCACATAAAGCTATAGTATTGTATCTGTCAGTATGATTACAATGAGTAACCACCACAGTAAACTGCTGTATCTGAAATACTTTGTTTATGTAGGTAAGGTGAAAAGAATAAAAGTTTATAAGATGTTTATTAAGATTTGTAGTGTGTTATGAGTTTGCATATATGGGATATCATGATTCCGTATTTTTTTCTTTTTGTTTTATCAGAAGTTAACTGGTTTTCCAATATTGTTACTTAAACTGCATTTCTTCCATAGCTCTTTGTAAATATTTGTGTTTTATTTATTTTTGAATGAACAGCGTGAAGCAGGAAAAGTATGACTGGCAGGATGGGGAAAGTCAAGAAGCTCAACTGTTTCAAAAGATAAGCATCAAAAGAGAATATTACCTTCAGCCAGAACAAATGGATGATATAACCCTACACACTAGTCCCTATTTCACTTCTGTCACCATGGGAGATCAACTTGATATCAACATGTTAAACCAGAACTATGATACAGTTAATGGTAGCACCAGCTGGAATGTAGAAAACCCTTGTATAGACAACATGAGCAGAACTTCTCTCCAAGAAAACACTGAGCCTGTCAAGCCCACGAAACGGGTTCGGAAAATCAAAGTGAAGCTGGAAGAAGGAGAGTAAGTATATTTACCATAAGATGCAATTGTTTTTGAAGAGTAGTAATTATTGTTACAATTCATTGTTTGTAGAATCACTGTTTTTGGAAAAATAACTTGTCATATAAAATTTGAGCATTATATTTGATTAACACAATTTACTGATTTCTATTTTGTTTTATGTTTATACTATAAATGACATATGTATTAATTCAGTATGAATATTCAGGGTCATTTCTACAAAATCAGTATCAGAAAAAATCAAGAGATCTGCACCAGATGCAGATGGAGCACCTTTACCATCCCCATCCAAGCAAAAGAAAAAGCCTGACAGATTTAATGGACTGGCTGAAGAAGAAGTTGCCCTGAAGACACTACCAGATCATTTGGGACCAAATATGGACATTCTTATTGTAAGTAGATTAAATTCAACTTATCCCCTTTTTTCTTTAGTAATACATTGATTAACTCTTAACTTTCTGATTGGATAACAATTTTTGATCCCCTAGCACAGGAGGTTTTGTGTTTAATGACACTAATTAGGTGTTTTTCATCATCATATAAGGGAATTTTTCTATCAAGACTCTCCCATACACTTCCTGAAACACTAAGCGAACTTATCCCTCTATAATTTTACAAGCATCTTTTTACCTTTATGCAGGGGTATAATAACCCTCTAAATTGCCTTTTATGATATGCTGGAAATACAACGTGAAAATGTAAACAAGATGAAATAAAGAAACATTGCAGTAATATTACATGGGGAAGTAAAGGTAATGTATCCCTTGTTTACCCACCACGAAACACATGTTTAAATTCCAGATTGGCATCAACCCAGGACTCACAGCAGCTCACAAAGGACATCATTATGCTGGACCGGGCAACCACTTCTGTGAGTTGGAGCTTGCGTGATTTTTCATATAATCACTGCTTTATGGAAGGTTTTCAGGTTTTCACTTATTATTAGTACTTTGAGCATTGTGATGCAAGACAGAGGAGAACAGTGCAGGATTCTGTACCTAGGGCAGAATAGGACAGACTTTCATACTCTCATCAGATATAAATTGGGGTTGTTATGGAGTATGTGCTGTGAGGAAGCAATAGTAAAGCTTGGTGTTGTGGATTAAACTGTCCCCCTGGCACCCACCTAGTGTGTGTGTGCCATTCTGTGTTTACATGTGCCACTCGGCAGACTCCCTTGTGTGATTCACCTCCGGAGGAATTAGTGCCTCCTCTCAGAAAATATATTAATTAAAAAAAAAAAATATGGAAATTCTTCTGCCGTGGCTATTCCCTGGGAAAAGTTCTTAGGAACAGGCATCAGATAGATAAATAGATAGATTGTCAAACTTCGTAATGCATGATTAGTGAATAAATTTCCTTTCCATAATTTACTTTTAAGTATCTTATATTTGTTCAGAATATATGTTACAGTTTCACATTTTATTGCTACCATTGTTAATTGTTTTCTTTAATTGTCTTGCTCTATAAGCTAATGGACTGCCAAATATTGCTGAAATTAACAAGTATTTTTTGACAGGGAAATGTATGTATTTGTCTGGACTCATCCCCAAACCCTTCACTGCCTTTGATGACTTTCGGCTAATGGAGTATGGCATCGGCTTCACCAACATGGTCTCTCGTACCACAAGGGGTTCCAGTGACCTCACCAAGAAGGAGATCAAAGAAGGTTTTTATCATATGCTTGGATTATAATCTTCCAGGCAGCTACTTGGCTGTTCTTTTTTTCTTTAAATCCAAGATCTCTATCCTTTGTTTGGTGGGGAATTAGGTATGTCAGGTTGAAATTTATTTGCTTTATGGTCGCATACAATAGCTTGGAAGGAAAGCTACTTATAAGCAAATTGTGTCTTTGTGTTTGATTGTTAGTATTTATTTTACCTATCTGTTTATTTATTTTTTCTTATGCTTGGCTACATATATGAATTCCACTCCTGTAAAATATCATCCCTTTGCAGGTAACAAGATATATAACTAATTTCACTCTTAAGAAAATTGGAATAGAAATAAGAAATTGATATGATGAAAATTGATACTAGATGAGAATGTAACTTTTATAACAATGGCACTATTACCCCTTACAGTCTTGGTGCAATTGCCCTTTTGGTGTATATCAGGGACTGCACATTATATGTTCATAGCTGTTAATACACTTATCTTCTATAATACACCTTAGATTATTCATGATTATTATGAGGATTATGAGTAGGTTGGCAGCTTTTCTTCATGTGGCACCATACCTTAGGATTTCCTACAAATATTCTTGTCAAAGAATTAGGAAAAAAGATACATTTTGATTGAAAGTGGTACCAGTAAATAATAATAATTGAAATATGAAATTCATGGTAAAAGTAGATTAATTATGAGTAACTAAATACCAAATGGGTATATTTTAAAAAGTTTTATTGTATGGTGTACATATTATATGTAATTACACATAAATGGGTGGTGGTGCAATTACCCTTGGGACAATTTTTCTGAGTATTGTAGATAGAGTAATATTATCAAGGTGTATTTGAGCCAGTGATAATTCAATTTTATTTTATGCTGAATTTGCTTATCTTGTATGATTTATAAATTTATGTGTGGAATTTTAGTTTCTTGTCATTGGTTTAGATTTTTAATTAAAATTTACCACAATTCCAGGAGGGGAACAGCTTCGATTAAAGTTGAAAAGATACAAACCTCGTATTGCTGTGTTTAATGGCAAGGGAATTTATGAAATATTCTCAGGGAAAAAGGAGTTCTGCTTTGGAAGACAACCAGAGTTGGTAGAAGGAACCAGAACGGTGAGTTGATACTAACTACGTGTAGGAATTAGTGATAGCACAAACACATGCACACCCTCTCTCTCACACACACACACACACACACACACACACACACACACACACACACACACACACACACACACACACACACACACACACACACACACACACATACATACATACTGCTCCCGTGGGTCAGTGATTAACGCCTTCACCTGTCAATCTGCAAGGCATGGGATTGAATCCTGCTCAGATCACTAAGGATTTTTCACTGACAGGGAGTGATTACTGTGCCCTTGAGCAAGGGGATGGACGTGTGTGATGTGTGAGAGATCTCAGCCTTACCCATAGATCCATCTCTATGAGCTCTGAGCTCCTTTGGTGAGGGCGATGGCTGATGATCATGAGTCCAGCGCATGATTCTCCAGACCATGGTGAACACACACACACACACGCACACACTAATGTTCAAGATTAACTTCAGTGTCTTTGCAAAAAATTAACTTTCATTGTCAAAATTGGAAATAATCTTGTAATTAACAATTTCAATATATATTATTTTCAGCATATATGGGTGATGCCGTCTTCTTCAGCGAGGTGTGCCCAGCTCCCAAGAGCAATTGACAAGGTTCCATTCTACTCAGCTCTTCGCAAGTATCGGGATTATCTGAAAGGTACCATAAGTGAGTTAAATGAGGACGAAGTTGTTTTCACAAATGTAAAATTGACTAATTTTAAGCCTCAAATAAAATTGGAACCTGAAGCAGAGGCTGCACCAGAATCTAAGTGTGTGTCTGCCAAGGTAGCCAAACATAAACACAAGAAAGTGGGAAGTGACAGGACAAAAGGGCAGAAATCTCCTCAAAAGAAAAAAACGAATTCTTCAAAAACTTGAAATAGGAAATAATTTGTAATACATTTATGGTAATATTAATAATGTAAATATATGAAATATAACATTTGAACAATTAATTTATTAACTACTGTAAGTATTTTTAAAAGTCAGTCAGGAGTTAATCTTAAATTATGATAAACTACATGAGTAGATTTTCTTTAAACAACCTGATATCAGTATTGTTTTGATATTTAGCTAATGTTTTCATGTTAGTGGAGTGATGGAAGACACAAGTGAAGTATGCCTTAACCTTTTATATTGATTTTTTTAAACTTGAATTTAGAAAACAAACTTCATTCTTCTTCTCTTCTCAATAGGGCTGGGATTTAGCAGTGAAAATTTATGAAATTTAGTCATGTCAGATTTACAATAAAATGCCCAGAATTCTAGTCATCTGGTTATGGTAACTCAAAATTACATCACTGCTTACGTTGTGATTTTTGTTGTTTATGTAGGCTACCCTTTTTTTATATTTTCTTTCGCCAATTCTGAGACGAATGCATTTGAATGTAGTGTAACAATTTTCATTTAGACAATTTACCCTATCCCATATGGCAAGTAATAATAATAATCATAATAATATAATTATGATAATAATCATCATAATGTAATGATAATAATAGTAATGATAATCATAATAGTATGTGTTATTGAAATACATTTGACATCCTTCTAGATTCAATGATAGAAAACACCATTTTCCAGACATTTACTCCTGGCCATTTTTTACTGAACTAATGAAATCCTGTGATGAACATTTTGTGGATAGAAGCTGAGAAGCAATGGAATATTGATCATTAACTAGTGCAAGACATTCCTGATTCTATGTACTGTTTAAAGATTTCCCTATTTCTCTCACCAAAGCATTTGTTGTACCATTACAACAAACTGAAATAGTATTTCAGTACAAGAACTCAAATATTAACTAGTCCAATATCACTTTGAGTATATTCAAACGTTAAGTGTCAGTTCTTAATGCAACACATGAGTAAAATCAGGTTGAATAATTTTGTTTGTGGCATGCTCATAACTACTATATATGTATGTGCTAGTTGATGAATGCTCTGTCCTGCTATAGTTTCAACTAGAACATTTTACATAAGCAGTGTCTCCATTTATAGGTTCACAGTTTAACGAAACCATAGATAGGAATGTGTGAGGATGATTAACCATTATGCATTACGGTAAATTTTTTTTTACAATTTATGCCATGAGTTTCAAGGATTGACATAATCAAGACCCCTAAGATGGAAAGAATGCTAGAAAGTTAAATGACAAAATAGCGTGTTAATGAATATGGTAGAGGTGGTAGGTGTAAGAGAACAACCGCAAGTTAAATGGGAAGACAGAGTGCTAGAGTATGTGAGAGAAAATTAAGAAAGGAGGAGAGAGGATTAGAGCATGCAAGGAGGGAATCTAAGGACAGGAATAATTGGAAACTTTGCTGTGGCCATCCCGTGGAGAAAGGTCTTAGGAACAAGCATCAGATATAGATCTGTTTATCTATATGTGACCTGGTGGTGTAGTGGTTTGTGCGCTTGGTTCACAACCCAGATGTCTTGGGTTCAAATTCGAGGGTCAGGATTGTTGGAAATGGTAGTTGTATTTGAGTTTAAAGGAATTCATTATAATACACTGCTGCACCACGGAAGGTGGGAGCTTATTCCACTCTCTAATGGCGTCATTGGTAAAGAAGAATTTAGTGCAGTCAAATTGTATTTGTCTACATCTTACTTTTAATATCTTACTTTTACTTTGTTACTCTTCATTCATAATAAGTCATCAATTGAAAGCAGTTTATTGATGTCAACATTCGTAAACCCTTTAAGTGTATTAGAACACTCTTTAAGGTTTCCCCGGAAGCGACATTTCTGTAGAGAGAACGCGTTTAGTCGTGCCTGCCTGTGTTCATAAAATTTATTACATAAAGACGGGGTCATCTTGGTAGCACCACACTGGCCAGTTTCTAATTTTGCTATGTTTTTTGCAAGATGAGGCAACAAAAATTGCACTGCAAACTCCAAATGGGGTCTGACTAAACTGATGCATAGAGGTAAAATTTTATTTATATTCTTGAACAAAACATTTCTGTTTATAAAGCCAGCATTCTAGTGCCAGCAGCACATTTATAGTGTTGGGAGAATTTTAGCTTTGATGAAGTCGTAACACAAAGATCTTTGAGACATTGTACACTTTCAAGTTTCCCTCTGCTTCATCACATACACTCATCCCTCAGTTTAATGGACTAAAAGGGGGGAGCATCGGTCCGATAATGCCGTTAATGTCCGTTAGTACCGATAATCAGAATCTACGGTAGGAATACCCAGGTTACGGTTAATATTAACAATTACGTTACGAAAGACAGAGTAATAGATACAGTACTGTACTTTTAATCAAGCACACTATCCAATCTAACAGTGTAAAATACCTGTACACTGTAAATATACACTATAATATAGTAAATCAACAATTTTAATTGAAAATCAGACTTACCATGGATGGTGAAGAGGTAGTTTTGATATGCCGTGATCGTTTAGTGGCGCCTCAGAAATTTATTCTTTATTCTGAGTCACTGGAGCTTTGCAGCTCCAATGATGTACTACTGATTGTAGGCTGTACTGGTGGTACAGATGTATCAGTAGTACACGAAGAATGTGAGGTAGAGGTTGGTGGTTTGTTTGGTGACGGTGACGGTGAGGGTGGTGCATCAGCTGATCGCCGATAGTGATGGGAATTCCGGCTCTTTTCAGAGAGCCGATTCTTTCGTTCTCGTTCACTCAATAGTGGTAATAAGTGAACTGGCAAGGTATGCATGTGATTTTTCAATGCACGGGAACGAGCTGATTTGCCAACAACCACCAAATTATGAGGATGCATACCGTCAGCGCTAGCACAACAAAGTGTCAAAATCCTTTCCTTACTCATTTTCTTCCCTCTTATCACTTGTTCATCCTTACTTGCCTGAGTATTATTAGGCAGAGAGCGCCAAAATAAGCCAGTTTCATCGGCGTTGTATACTTGGGACATAAGAAGACCTTCTTTCTTAATTAGCTCATTAAGCTGAACCTGATAAACCTCAGCGCCTGCCGTATCTGCACCGCCAGCCTCACCCCTCAGTTGCATATCACGCAGTCCATGCCGGTTACGGAAACGTTACAACCAACCATCACTAGCACTGCACTCAATACCTAAGTGCTTACTGAGTTGTTCACATGCATTTCGTATGGTTTCAGAAGTTACTTTAGTACCAAAAGCCTTTTGCTACACATACCACTTATACACGGCTTCGTCTAACTCCTTCTGATTACTAATCTTCATATGCTTGTGTGCCGCTACAGAACCAGACTTGCTTGAATATCCATCAACAGAATACTTACAGCATATTCGGTAAGTTTAGATTTTGCCTTACGAATATCTAAAACTGTTTGTTTTTTATACCATATTCCTCACACACCCGCTTCACAGACACACCACTTTCCAACATTTTGATCAGCTCAAACTTCTGTGCTACAGTTAAATTCACCCTTTTTCTCTTTTCTACTTTTCCTCCAGATGACATGGTTGTAGAAAATTATGATAATTTGAGCACAACAAAGTCAAAACCATGGAACAATGAGCTACACGTGTTGTTGCACTGTTGGCTGTAAACAAACTGACTGCCTCCCAATTTGCGGTCAGCAGAGGTCGTGTCCGGTGTTGCCACATCTCTATCCGTACCGCGGGACTTTCAAATTGTCCGTTGCTTCCGAAATCTGTTAAAGCGAGGTCCGTTAAACCGAGTTATGAGTGTATTCATATTTTTGGTGTTTTGTTCCCACTTCTATATTATAAACCGTTGGCACCAGTAGGCTATTTATGGAGGCACAGATGGACTTGCCTCTTACTTGTTATTTGGCGTGGGTTTTAGATTTTTTATAGTGATGCCTCGAATGTTTTATGTTCTCTCTTGAATATGCTGAGAACTAGAGAGGCTAATCGGTGGTAAAGCCTCATATGCATATAAACATCGTAAATCCCGTCTGAGGACAGTATGGCAGCAATTTGGGTAGTCTTTGGCCACTCAGTAGTAATACCAAATAATGAAAAGTGGCCAGCGAATATTGGGGAATGGAACCCGGGACCCTAGGCTCGCCTGACCGAATGCTAGACCACTGTACCACCGCATTTGATATGAACCCAAACTGGTGCCCTGTGCATTATTAATCAGAATCAAAATACATGGGTGTATGTGTGTGTGTAGATAAACTGAACAAATGCTTGTGGTGTGAGAAGAATGGATAGTGAAAGTAATGAGTGTATAACAGATTTACTACGTCAAGTAATAGTGAAGGAATGAAATGTGGTTAAGGAGGTCAAGTGCAGCACCTTAGTGTGGTTTGGCCAGAGTAAATGAGATTACTAAGAGAGTGTATATGAGTATGATAATTGTGGCAAGTGCAAGTGAATTGGGAGGACAAGAGTGCTAGAGTATAAGAGAGGAAGGGCAGATAGGAGTATGAGAGGATTAGAGAATGCATGGAGGACAGGAATCGATGGAGAGACTGTTGTGGCCATCCCCATGGAAAGATCTTAGGATCAAGCATCAAATGTAGGTCGATAAACATGATTAAATTGAAAAGGAGGAGAATTAAGAATCAAGTATTAAATTTAGACTAAAAGTGTGAGTGAAAATTCACAGCCATCAGATTAATGAGGTTAGAAAAGTTAGTTAGAAAAAATTGGATGGTATGGGTGGACATGGAAGTCTCATTATATTCATATGTCTGCTCTCTATACTGCAATGTTTTTTGTCATATGTACAGGGGTGCTGCTTCTGTACTTGAGATATGTGTATAACATGTTAGAGATTTCCTTCAAAAATATTGATAATGAAAATACTTTATTACATATGTGATTGGGCCACTCAAAAGTACATTTTATATATTTTTTAAAAGACTTTGGTAATTAGAATATTTTCTTACATATGTGATTAGGTAACTCAAAAGTGCATTTTATTGAAACCCATGTTAGTCTCTTCCTTACATACTTTTGCTATACCATTCACTGCCTTTTTTCCACAATGCAACCCAGTTTCAGAATGAAGGAGCTCTGTGTATGATTACTGAAAGTACAGCCTGTGTTTACACTGGCTTTGTAGTGCCTTTCTTCAATCCACTTAACCTCTGATGCTTCATTTCACTGAAGCTGTAATCAAAATTTGGGTCAGTGGGTATCATCCATAGGATTCAAACCACTCAGCAATGTGTAAAAACGGTGAGGCATTATCACGATTTGAATGCAGATTTTGCACTCATCAAACACACATATTCAGCTATGGTTTCCCATCTCCTCACTTTAAATTTCCAAGAGTCCTGGAAGTTTTTTACAATCCTTAATATGTACAAAAAATATATAGGCAAATAAATAGATAAATAGATGAATTAGCAAAATTTGATAATTTGAATAAATTCACAAATTGCTATGAAATAATGAAATTTGAAACTCACTAAGTATTACCAGTACTAGATCGTAACTACAGCTGATAATACAATGAAAAAATAAAAAATACCACTTATTTCTTGTCAAATTTGGCTGAGCTTGTGTTGTTGAGTACTGCACTTTGTTCTAATGTTTTATACTTGCAAATAGACTCAGTTGTATTTTTTTTTTTTATTTATTGAAAATTTTGATATTTGCTCGATACACTAAGTTTTATTACAAGTATAAAAATATTTAATGAGGTTTGTTCACATTGAATATGAATAGATAAATAGGTAAAGAAATAAGCATTGCATGATAAAACTCAACAAATTTTTTCATGAGACCAAGTATGTACTACATAGCGTCTTGCTGGTCACTTGCCAGAAGTAATGTAGGACAAACTATCTATCCTTGTATCTAATCAAAGTTTTTCTATGTAATGTAAATATTTTAATGTATTAAGGATTATAAGAAAATACAGATTTTAACTTTAATCACATAAATGGCCATTGGCAAAATCACTAATGTATAGTGAAAAAAGACCAGGAACTGAACAGTGATTTTGTGTCTTAGTAGACTTTATAATGAGAAGGAAATATCTGGTTGGTTATGAACATTGGCTTATTGATTACAATGGATTATGTTATGGTAACCTGGTTTATCTCAGCCCTACTCTTAATGTACTTCATCTTTTTTAATTTCTATGAGCTTTTGCGAAAAAATGCAAAGATTTTCAAACTAAGTTATGATTTATGAATATTTAAATACTGTATATCGTGTCAGTGTCCACTACAGTTTAAAATTAATTTGTCACTGAAGAATTTAATGTACTCAGACCTTAACTTTGTGGTTCAAGGTTAAGGTTGCTCATTATACATCAGTTGTTGGCATGAAATTTATGCACTTTCATCATTCATTTACACAAGAAAGTATGTAGCATAGTTATTTAAGAGGCTTAGATTTGAGAATTTCTGTTTCAAAGACTTGATTTAAGTCTCACAAAAAGTGATACTCAAATTTTATACCAACTTTTCTATGTTTAGAGTTTTGTAATGATAGTATGAGTAACTTATGGGTGTGCATGCAAGCATGTTAGGGAAAGGGATCTTGTGTACTGTTTGGTGGAGTAGAATTCATCTATTGTATGTTCCTGTGTTTTCTTGTATAAAGAACAAATGTAGATGTAGTGTCAGACAGTAACGAAAAATCAAGGTTACACTCAGGGATGACAGGTCAAGTGCTGATCCAACCCTATAAAATACTTCTCTCGTGTCTGGCTATAAGCAGCACAGTGTTTATCTACATATTAGAAAAATAATGCATGACATTAATTTTTTTTCAATTGAGGAGTGGGTGATGAAACATTTGACATTATTTCCCTCACAACAATTGTACCAGACCTTGTAAAAGCTTGATTCAAATGTGTGACAGTCCAGAAGACTCGCAGTTTATTTTTTTTCAAGTGGAGGCCGTGGAGAATATGACAAAAACAGATTAGTAAATTGAATATGAAATGTTCCAGTGAGGGCTATTTTTTAAGGTTTCAAAATTGCAATTCCATCATTACAGGGAAATAAGTAGGATATGAACTTTTATCAAACTTAACGTTTTTTGAGCTCAGTTATTTCTTTAGTGTACTAAAGAATAAAAAAAAAATTACAAATTTAGACTTGAATGACATAATCTGCCATCCCTCCATTAGAGGTATTGGTAATAGCTTTGTTACTATAAAAACAAATATTTAACAAATATAATGATAATGTTAATAGAGACATCTTTTATGC
>JAXIVD010001126.1:62500-99596 GCA_036785275.1 Cancer borealis
ATAAAATAAAACCAAATTCGCACTGTTCCCATATACTAATTACTATGAATACAATAAGAAACAGATGGCGGAGGTTTTGATAATTTTCATCAGGGATTCGAACACTAGGAACTGCTTCGTGTTTTAGCTCCAGTCCGCCGCGGCCATTCGTTCACCGGTGTAGCGTCAGCAAGGTAAGATGGTGGCGGCATTGTTGTATGTGATGTCTAATGTGAACAGGTGAATAATTGCAATTTGAGTTAAGGTAAAGAAGTGTCGATGCAGGCTGCAGACAGGTGAAGTTTCTAGCTGTTGTGACCATCGTAAGCAATGTTGGGTTGGTGTTATAATATTGGCCATTGGTTAGAATTGGCAGTAAAAAGAAAATGCAAGCTATAGCAAGAGTAGTTCCACCGCCTGTATGTATATCATCTAGGAAAAATAGATTCATGGTGCCAGTCTTTGGAGTGTTGTCGTGCTTAGATTATTACAGATGTTCAAGCAGCTTTTGTAGGCCATGGGGCTGAGTGGTTTTGTGGTGCAGTGGTCAGCTGATGCCTGAAGGTTGCGAGTTTGATCCTGGTTCACGGCAGCTTAACTTATAATAGTGAGGGGGGGGTAACGCTCTCTGGTGAACCCTAGAAGAACTGTATATATGGTCTATAGTTAGTTATTTAGCTCGGGCTGACTATTTAAGGTAAAATTTTACATCTTCACCATAATGGCGTTTGTTTACATGTGTCACCTCTGCTCCTCGTCCAACTCCTTACTTTTGGTCATAGAGAACATTTGATAGCTTCTATATTAATGTAACCTAACCTATCCTAACCTAACCAAACCTAAACCTACATTGACAAATAACAGAACCTTGTTTAAACCAAACAAAACTTTATTTATCGAAGAGGTCTCACAGAAAACATTGAATATCTCACTAACTAAGAATTTGCGACGGAAATGTAATCAAGAAAACCTTCCCAAAATGCATCAGGTAATGCAAAATTATAACCTTGAATTCTTTAGAGCGTTATGGTGAAAATGTAGAATAATACCCTATTTAATCATACATGTCATCTTGGTGATATTATACGGTACAGTTTTTATTAGGGTCTGAGCACGTTTTTGTACATCCCATTTACCTCTTAATTAATCACTGGTGAGAAAATCATGCAAATTTTCTGAATTCCAGCCCGTATTTATTTATTTATTGATTTGGTAAATCTGCAGAACAACGCCTCCAAGCTGATCTGAATAATTTTTGTTGCACTACACAGAATACTTACTGCACTGAATATCTGTGAAGGTTTTAGTGAGAAGTCTCCCAAACTAAACCGACCCGAGGGGGCATAGCCCCCCCGGAACCCCCAACCTAACCTAACTGGACACAATCAAACGACAACCCTAGCCTAACCCAAACCCGCCCAACCTAATCTAACTTAACTGAAATTTAATTCTGTCAGGTGTGTGGACTTAGAAATCGAACCATACATGTTAAATAAGGAAGCGACCGCTCACTAAAACCTTCACAGTTGTTCAGTACAGTAAGTATCCTGTGTACTACAACAAAAATTATTCTGATCAGTTTGGAGACGTTGTTCTGCAGATTAACTATTTATCTATTTATTGACAACAACAGAATGAAGCTTCTGTCTTGGTTATGGAAGTCCACCAGTTGAGTTAGCTAGGGAGGAAAATTTATTCAATGTAATTGTATGGCAGATAGCGACTGATCTTAAGATTCAGAAGTCATCAGTGAAAACAATGTTATTTTTTTCACTATTCACCAGACTGATGCATATTTACTCTGTTTTGACTTACTGCTAAACTAACTTAATAACTTTTTATAGGAATGTTTATGAGGCAGTAGATAATGATGCGAATTACGATATTATACACCTTGACTTCAGTAAAGCATTTGATAAGGTTCCACATGATAGACTACTAAGCAATAGGAAGCGAAGAGTTACAATTAATGGTTCCAAGTAATTCGTGGGGTGTAATAAGTGGAGTGCCACAGGGATCTGTATTAGGGCCATTATTATTTATAATATACATTAACGACTTAGACAATGGGATTAGTAGTGATATTAGTAAATTTGCTGATGATTCTAAGATAGGTAGGATAATTAGATCAGAGTAATGTAAAAGACTTGCAGGGGGACTTAGATAGGTTAAACGAGTGGGTGGTTAAGTAGCAGATGGATTTTAACATTGACAAGTGTAAAGTAATGAATATTGGTAGGGAAAATCCTCCAAACAGGTACAATATAAACAGGGTAATGCTGAATAGATCAGAGTGTGAGAGGGATTTGGGTATTCAGATTAGCTCAGACCTTCGTCCCAGAAATCAATGTATTGAGGCTAAAAATAGAGCTAATAGGTTGTTAGGATTCTTTGCTATAAATATTAAAAGTAGAAGTGCTGAGGTTATTTTGAAGTTGTATTAGTCAGACCTCACCTCGACTATGCAGTGCAGTTTTGGTCACCGTATTATAGAATGGATAAAATTTGGTTATAATCAGTGCAGAAAAGGATGACCAAAATGATAGAAGGGATTCGTAATTTTAGCTATGAAAGGAGACTAAAGTTTTTGAAATTGCTCTCATTGGAGCGACGTGAGTAAGGAGAGATCTGATTGAAGTATTTAAGTGGGTGAAGGGTTTTAATAAAGGATATAGGAAAAGTTCTTACTATCAGTAGTCAGGATAGAACAAGAAATAACGGATTCAAACTAGAAAAATGTAGATTTAATAAAGAAATAGGCAGAAATTAGTTTACAAATAGGGTGGTAGATGATTGGAACAGACTCAGTCATCAGGTAGTTAGTGCACAGACAATAGGAAGTTTAAAGAGAAGACTAGACGACTTCATGGATGAGGATAAGAGGTGGGTGTAGGTAATAAGTGGGTATAGGATTAACAGGAACTACCTAGTGCAGGCCTCCGGGCCTTTTGTAGCTTCCTTATAAGCTTATTTTCTTATGTTCTAAATAGTGATTAACTGATAACTAACTTTTATGGTGTGATTAAGAAAGGTAGGAATTCACAATTTAACTATATATCGTTTAGACTTAGAGGGATTGCATGTGATTGGCATCACATATAATTAGGGTAAAATAAATGGTATTATTTTACATCTTTATAATGCTCTAGAGATTTGTGGATTATATTTTTGCACTACTTGATGCATTCTAAGCTTTTCTTAATTACATTTCTGTCGCAAATTCTTAGTGAGATATTCAATGTTTTCTGTGGGACCTCTTCGAAAAGTGAAGTTTGGTTTGAACAAGGTTCTGTTATTTGTCATTATAGATTAAGGTTAGGTTATATTAATATAGAAGCTATCAAATGTTCTCTATGACCAAAAGTATGGAGATGCGATTTTGTACGCCATTATGGTGAAGATGTAAAATTTTACCAAATAAATGTATCTTGGAAGGAATGGAGGTACTACTACTAGCTAGGGAGTTAATAAACAGCAATAGAAAAATAATATTGTATTGGTGAACATGCCTTCCATTACCAGAGTGAAACACGAAATTCTAACTATAAATAAAAATATTGGAATACTAGAGATTATTTCAGAGAAGTGCTTAGAACATAAGAATTGAGGAGACTGCAAGAAGCCAGTTGATGACCTACACGAGGCAGTTCCTTGTCCCCCACCCCTTTGGTACTAATAGAACATTTCAATAGCTTACAAGTAAATCGGGAAGATTTGGATGCTGGAATCTATGGGAAATAAATTGTTTGAATTTGTAATGTAAGACATGATGGGTGAAATTCAGTAATGAGGACTTGTTATTTAATGGTAAATCAGGCATTTCAATAGTGGCAGCACCAGTAGTGTCCATAAACACGTGATTGTAGTCGCTGTAGCTTAGCTAATGGAGTGATTTGTAATGGTTTATTAGCTACTTGAGTATAATTTAATCCACATTGTAGTCAGACTGCTTGGACAGGTCTTCCTCTGGAGAATGGATACAGATCCATGTGTGCTGTTATCCTGTAATGGAACTCTTTGACAGTAGGCTAGTCTGTTAATCCTCCATTAAGGATAAAATGGGGACAGTTCTGTTATTATCAATGCTCTTACCATCCTTACTCTTTAATTTCATAACCATAATATTTTTGATGATCAAAATTAAACTTCAACTACAATTAACTTGTTGCATGACCTCTGATGGCTAGTGAGAGCATTCATTAATTTAGTTGCTTATACAAACATTTTATATTGTTTTTACTATTACTAATTAGCCATAGTACTTATTAGTAAGCATTTTCAAGAGTAAAGTATTTGCTACACTGAAACATAAAAAAGGGTTACATTTCTTGCGGTAAGAGAAAAAACTATTATTCACTTAAATACTTTTATTTTATCTAACATCTTTCTTAGTAGAACAAAAACTACCGTCTTACCTGAAGCACAGGTATTACAGAGGTGATGGAGTAGCCTTAACACCATACACCCTCCAGGGTAGAAAGTTCGCACTATGTATAGGTACAATACTTACAAAAAAAATGTCACATTGCCCACATACATTTTTGATATCTGATTCCACATGGAAGCAGACATAAGAGGATGGCAACAACAGAACAGTCCTCCAGTCCTTTATCTTTTACGATCTCCAACTAAATTGCTTACTTTCTCTTATGTAGATGCAAACAAACTTGACTAAATGCAGCATTAAGGAATATGATAATTTTGTAAACTTATAATTAACAACCAATAGTGTCTTATTCAGTCTGTTCGCCAATCAAATAGCAGATATTTTTGTGTGATGTGTTCATTGTTACAGGATCATTGCAAGGCATCCAGTGACTTGGATACATATATTACCACATCACTATAGGTTATTTTGTTTTTGAGATACCTGTGAAGTGGATGTCTTTACTCTTTGAATGGATGGATACATGTATGTGTAACACTTTGTAACCCTTCTCTATTTCATAAAGTTGAGCAGCAAGCAGTGAGACCAGTGCCTAGTAGCAGTGGTGGTGAAGGTTCTGGTAATAGGCAGCCCCACCACAGTCACACAGCTGCAACAACAATAATGGCAGCCCACTGGTCCTCAGGTGTGCCCCTCGCTCGTGGTTTTCACTGAATTTTATTCCTGCACCTGTATTTAAAGTGTATGGTGTGGTGTGACATGGTAGAAGTGAATATGTAGCCGATTTCTATTGTTTTCCAACTTTATTCTACCATGCACAAGAGGGATCATGATGTTTTTATTCAATTTGTTATAGAATATTTAAATGATTATAGATGTTTTATGACTACCATTTTCATAGAATAATTATTTGTGGTTAGTGCAGCGGGGTGATATTCTCGACAATAAACTCCCACAAAGGAATTTTGTTGTTTCATCCCGATTCATATTTATATATTTTTTGCAGGTGTTCATCTGTCAGGGTGCATCTTACTTGCCATCATATCTGCTGATATCCCCAGCTGGAGCACTTCCTTCTACATGGCCCATACTGACTGATGCCACAGCTGCTGTTGTCTCCTCCCAGTTGCTTCAACTCCACTCATTCCTTCAGGGTAGTTGCCAGTGACTGACTCGTGCCCCATGAAATCTGCCCAGTAGGCGTCAGTTGGCCCGACTGTTCTCCTGAACTCTTTGGACTGATTGCAGACAAGCATAATATATTATTTCCTGCTTTACCGGTAACCCTCAGGGCTGCCACAAGTCCTCGGCAAATATTGAAAAAATTACATTGAAGGAAGATCTTCCACACTGTGTACACATAGGTGGAACCTTCTGTAAGGTTGAACCTTACATTCATGCCCCCCCCATCGGTACCCAAACTGCTTGCGGAGAGGTGGGAGCAATATCAGGCTTGTCTGCAATCAGTTCAAAGAGTTCAGGAGAAGTCGAGCAAACTAACCTCCACTGGGCAGATTTCACTGGGAAGGAGAATGGTACCAGTACGAAGGTTCAGTTGTGTATCAGAAGACGCTGGGAAAGGTTTCCCATCAAGATCTTAGGGATAAGCATAGTTTCAGTTTGGGATTCTGAGCCACCAATAACTAGGTGAGATCTGTCAGGACGTGTGTGAAAAGTTACCCTTCCCACCTGTATTTGGATGGATTTCTTAAATTGAAAATTGTTTTTTGATTAGAGAGCATGAGCAGGGATAGAGAAGTATTTGTTCCATTGGCGAGAACCAAAGAAGCTGGATAAAGGAAGGTGATTAAGGGACGTGGATGAGGAGGAGAGGACAGTCCGGGTTGAAGGAGGTCAGAGTAGAGAGTGGTGAGTAGTTTAAAGTATTGGGACTATAGTATATAGGGTTCTAAGGTGGTTATAAATAGCAGAATTAGGATTTGATAGGGCAAGAGAAGCAGCTCCCAGAGGAGGTGGAAGGCACGAGGGAGTTGACAGCGGGCGAAGAAGGGAGCTGACAGAGCTGAGTAAGCCAGGGAAGTCGCAAGGGATGAATTTTTTGAGGTGCATTCCCAAATGCACCTGTTAATTTCGAGTTTCCATAACTGGCCATGGTGAAGTTGTATAATTAAGGAGAAATGTGGTAATAATATCATTAAGGCATGAAGGTTGGGATAGATTAGCTAAGTGAGGAAAAACTGCAGCTCGAGCAGCAGTGTGAAAAAGGGGTGTAAAGAAAAAAATGTAGGAGGCAGAGAGGAGGATCTATTACAAGAAACAAAATTCATACAAAGTTTCCAGGTATATATCCACAGGATGTCTCCCACGTGATGCTGACGAACAAGTCAAGACTTGGCCACAGGAGGGCTCCCTCAGGATGTTGAAGAACCAGTCAAGACTCACCACAGACTCCATCTTAGAAGCCACAGGATGTTTCCCACAGGATGTTAACAAACCACAGTCAAGACTCCCCACAGTCTCTCTCTCTCTCTCTCTCTCTCTCTCTCTCTCTCTCTCTCTTCTCTCTCTCTCTCTCTCTCTCTCTCTCTCTCTCTCTCTCTCTCTCTCTCTCTCTCTCTCTCTCTCTCTCTCTCTCTCTCTCTCTCTCTCTCTCTCTCTCTCTCTCTCTCTTCTCTCTCTCTCTCTCTCTCTCTCTCTCTCTCTCTCTCTCTCTCTCTCTCTCTCTCTCTCTCTCTCTCTCTCTCTCTCTCTCTCTCTCTCTCTCTCTCTCTCTCTCTCTCTCTCTCTCTCTCTCTCTCTCATCAAGCCCTTCCAAAAAGATGATTACCCTACAAATTCTTCAAAAGCATTGCATGTACATTCACTTATCAAAAATGATTAGGTTGTTTTAAATATAGACATGATACAGTATTATGAAGGTCAGGAGTGCAGTGATACAATGCTAAAATGTAAATTTCATAGGTAAATGTTTTGACTAAGTCCCTATTACATCTGATTCAACAGTTTTAATGAAGAACAATAATTTTCTTACAGTGCAATGCTTGTGGACGGGAAATGTGCTACGGAGTCAAGAAACCCAACTATATTTGATTAAAAATTGAATGATATTGTAAAGCAGTGCAAATAAAACAGTGCAAATGATGAGTTTTTCACGCAACCTTATAAACAAAACTTTTTCCTAAAAGGTAAAGCTAAAATAATACCAACCAGATATCAACACATAACTGAAAATAACATGCAATATTTAAAACTATGCATATATGGAAAATATCAAATATTAAAGAGATCATTCTTCCCATAAAAAACTACTGATAGTGTTATTACTATAATTCAAAGGGAAAGTAAAAGTAGACTAGAAACATGTTCTATCTTTTCAAGCAGTGCGCTAGAATATTTTTCTCTTTAGTTGAAATACATATTACTTGTCTAACATTTCATACATAAGTAAGTCTTCTGTTAGTATCTGATGATATTGCTTCATTTGCAAGGTCTGTTTAAAATCAATGCTGATAAGGTTTAGTTGAATTTTCGGTTTTATAATCTCTGGCTGTGTGGCTGCGAGAGTACCACATACAATCATCAGAAATGACAGAAATTTTTTTTTGTCACCAATTGATTAACTAAGAAATAGAACATTTGTCATGAATATCATAGTCCTACACATCCACATAGTGCCGATCTTCATAGCATATACTAAAGAATACATTTTGAAAGTTTTTTGGCCACGATGAGGTGATCTACCTTTGTGATCACAAACTAACCAAAGAACATATCCCTCAAAGCTCATGACCCTGACCTTGTAAGGACCAACCCATCAATTAATCTATTACATTATTTATTTAAAAAATCTCCAACACCCAATGTTCCTTGTGAACAAGATGGTACACTAGGCATTTTCCTATAACATGTTACTCGTTTTTGTTATACGCTTGTCTCTAAGACTTTCCAGTGTGCTTTTCCAGGAAATATGGGTCATGACGACAGAACGCAGTGTTGTGTTTGGCAAACTCATGAACAAAACATTCCCGTTTGTGATGCACAAGCAAGTTTGTTATGAAAATGGCTAGCAAAAACAAGTAACAGGTCATTGAAAAATCCCTAGTGTGCTGCCACCTTAAGTCTCGGCTTAAAATTTTTCCACCAATAAATAACTTCTGGACTTGCTTTGAGGCTTCCTGCTACTGATACTCCACACATAAAAACTACTCAATCTACACCTTTACAACAAATTGACAGACAATAAAATCTCAACATTCACTACTTTCTCAAATGCTCATTCTATAAAATTCTTCTTACATGACTATCAATTGTCACATCTTTCAATCTATATCTTGACTCCTGTTCATAAAAACTCATCTGAGGGCACGACTACAGCAGAAGTCTCCATTCATTCCTGTCCTTGCATACTCTAATCCTCTCATTCTCCTTTCTCTCTCTGCTCTTAAGTACTCTAGCACTGTCTTCCCATTACATTGGGAGTCTCTTACACTTACTGCATCATCACACTATTATACATTCTCTGTCATTTCACTTCCTGCCATTCTATCTATGTGGCCAAACCACCTGAAGGTGTTACTTTTGATCTTCTCTACCACTCTAAATTTCATTCATTCACTTTTACCAGACACACACACTCATTACTTTTACCATACATTCTTCTTGCACCATAGGTATTTCTCAAGTAACTCTCTTCAACTGCTTGGATTCGTGACCTTTGTCTTTCATTCCACACCCAAGTCTAATTACACATGTTATTGCTGGTACAAAATATCCATCATGCATCTAATTTTCTACATCCTTGCTTACCATGCTCTCTCATAATTTTCCCTAAAGATCCAACCACTCTCCACCCCTTGCACACCTCTGTCTCATGCTACCATACTTGCATATGATCAAACTAGGATAAGTAAATTACTGTACCTCTTCCATTTTTTGTCTCAAATCAGCTAACTTCACATTCTTTTGGAGATTCAATCCTTACTCTATATGAGCAATCAAAATTTTACAACATTTTGCCACAACGGCCTGTAGAATTTCTACATGTTCTTACCTTGTTCATTACCTACTGATGCACCGAACACAATAGTACTATGAACAAAATACACTAATCATCCCTGGTCAGTCTACCTTAATCCCAAACCATCACCCAATTTGACATGCAATATTCACAAAGTACATCTCTTCACCATTAAAAGCTTCACATATAAACTTACATCATTGTCGGAAACTGCTTTCTTATATACACCTTCGTTAATCCTCTATACACGTCTGTAAAATCTACAGGGAAAGTATCCTAAAATACTACACAGATTCATGCCCGGAAGATATTTCCTCCTTTGGCCTACCGCATGTTTTTTAAAGCCATGATTATGTGAGTATCACATACAAATATAAAAACTTGAAAAGGTATTTTTTAGTCAGAGCATAAACTATTCATAAACTAAATAAATAATTACAAAATAAGACTGTACATTACATAATAGTAATATTAATCAGGTAAGCTTTCTAGGAAGCTGCAGCATAATCCAGTCATGAGATCATTCAATGAGCACACTGGGTCAGACGTTGTGTTCTGTCACGTCGACATGAAGCCTTCAATAAATAGTCTCCTTTAACTTTACAAATTACAAACTCTTTGTAAGAGAAAAACTGTAAAAATGTATTAAATAATTCTGTATGGTAAAAGTCTAGTATCACATCATCTGGCCTTTCTGATGCCAACTGAGCACCTTGTGAACACAAAACTGTCTGCACCTGTGGCAGGTATGTGAATTTTACTATTAATATTTTTCATTTTCCTATTAACCACTCAAACCAATTTTTTTTGTTATTGAATGTAACATTAGTTAAAATCTAATACTCTTTACATAATAGAATTCTCAAAAAATACTACAGTAGTTATCTACACATACCAAAGCAACACATATCACAGGACACTGAAGGTCAAAAGTCTCCTCACCTCCTCCATCTCACACACCTCTAATGCCTAGCAAAATGCTAAGTGCAGCACATGGACATTTCCACCAAAAACCTTCCATATACAAGCTGCCTAAATTATTGGCTGTATAAAAAAAAACGATAAGAAAAAGTAGTACCCTGATATACAACATGAAATTAAAAAAAAAATCAATCACGTCTGGAAAAGGAAATGATCCCATTTTTGAGCTGTGGCAATTTTTTTTTGCAATTTTTTTCAAAAAAATTATCTTTCTTTTAATCACATTTTGATAATGACTGTTTTGTTTACTATTCTATCCCTTGATTAGACTTTGTTTATGGTATTGGAAAGTAAGGTGTCAAAGGTATTAAAAAAAAGTATTAGAACTTCCAATGTGAATTCTGGTACCTTAAGGCATCCTAGAGATATTGGGAAAATCAATGAGTAAAAAATAACCCATTCAAATTTTCCTACGGCATTGGACTATTTTACATTTAAATACTTACTTTAGATGGTTGATGCCTTTAACTGATTAAAGTTTAGACTACATTTGAAGGTGGAGAATGGAAAACATATACTTATGTTCCTAAACGGGAAACATGAGAATATGTCACCTGCTCTGAGATACACTTAAACTTTTCAAAACTTGATTTCTTTTTTTATAAGCAATGCGAAAACATATGCTAATATTCATCATATACAGTCCATCTTCTCAAACCCAAAATGCATGATTTCTGAAGAATTGTGACAAATAATTCCTGAGAACACTGATTGGAAAGGTAAAGTGTCAAGTGGGGACATAAGATGTAGCTGCGCATAACTGCGGGAGCTTATCTCCCATCATATTGAGCTTTGAGTCTGGCGGAAATTAATCCGTTCCCCGGGGTCACTATGAAATCCAAGTTTCCACAGTTTACCTTCCCCAGTTTGACCTAGGTACCCATTTATCGACCAACTTGTTTAGGAGGATGAACAGCTGGATGAGCTGTGTGCCCACTGCCCTCGTCCAAGATCGAACTTGGGTCAGCAGATTAGTAGTCAAACATGCTAATCACTGCACCACTGAGGTGCTGTATACTGATTGGAAGCCCAGCTAAAACTGCCAAACATTACATCTTGTTGGTAAGTGTCAATTGTCTCTTAAGCATCAAGACAATAATGTAGATATGTCAAACAGTCCTTGTATATTTCCAATAAATCCTCAAATACAGTATTCCTGAAACTAAATATAGTTGTTTGGAGTATCTCATATGATAGTGATGAACTACAATTAAATGGAAAAAAGTGGACAGACGGAAAACATTATGTGGCGAACAGATAATAGATGGACAATTAGAGTAACAGAATGGCAACCTAGGGATGGTAAAAGAAGGCAGGGAAGACATTGAATTATATGAAGAGATGATATAGGAAGTTTTGTTAAGGACAGAAGATAGAGATGAATGAAGATTGCATGAGGCCTTTGTACTGCAGTGGAATCTTGAATGATGATGATGACGATAGATAGATAGATAGATAGGTTGCTATGATAATAAATGATGCAGGACTGCAACTCATCACCTAGCAATTAAAAGGTGGATTTTCATTATTTTCATTATAGTTTGAGTATCAATTTCATATAGAATTTCCAGAGTCAAGCATTTTGGATTTGAGTGGACGGCACATACTTTGCACTTCCTTAATTATGATGACATTGTTTCAAGTTACATTCTGGAAATATGTTTTCTATCATATGTAGAATCATCCATTTTTCTTGGTTTGTCAGGCAAATTTCATATAACATGTCATATATTAAGGTACCACTGTGTGTGTGTGTGTATGTGTGTGTGTGTGTGTGTGTGTGTGTGTGTGTGTGTGTGTGTATGTGTGTGTATGTGTGTGTGTGTGTGTGTGTGCGTGTATGTGTGTGTGTGTGTGTGTGTGTGTGTGTGTGTGTGTGTGTGTGTGTGTGTGTGTGTGTATGTGTGTGTATGTGTGTGTGTGTGTGTGTGTGTGTGTGTGTGTGTGTGTGTGTGTGTGTGTGTGTGTGTGTGTGTGTGTGTGTGTGTGTGTGTGTGTGTGTGTGTGTGTGTGTGTGTGTGTGTGTGTGTGTGTGTGTGTATGTGTGTGTATGTGTGTGTGTGTGTGTGTGTGTGTGTGTGTGTGTGTGTGTGTATGTGTGTGTGTGTGTGTGTGTGTGTGTGTGTGTGTGTGTGTGTGTGTGTGTGTGTGTGTGTGTGTGTATGTGTGTTTCATTTTAGAAATACGTATGGAATAAATAACTTAGTCAAGATACCGAGGGTTTAGAAAATTCTCAGGGTACATCACCCAATACTATAAATATTACATTACCAAATACTATAATAACCCTTCCTGCTCCATTGTATTTCACTCACTCTTCTCTTTGTTGCTGAATATCATATTATTCAAGTATCTCTTCCTCATACAGGAAAGTGTATTATAATTGCTCCAAAATGAAGACTGGCTAATTCCTTAAATGCATATACATTTTTACAAATCGTGACTGCAAAATACTACAGTCTCATATCTAACCTATGTACTAGTATTGCTTGACAATCTGATACCATTACTGGAAAAAAACTTCTTGATCATCTGCCCCATTATGACTCAAAATGAGTTCCTCAACATAGTTGAACTTGTGAGAATATACATTGAAAAGGTATATTGCTATAAATATCTTATTTAAATTGAGATGAAAATTGTAACTAAATACCATAAATAATTGAATAAATAATAAGTAGGTGAACTAATAAGTAAATTAATAAATAACCAAGTAACAACACACAAAGTGATCATACTCACTTTTGTGCCTTCTTCATTATCCTTAATAATTTCTTGTGTAACTTCCATTGAAATTTATTCTTGTTATGGACTTAGGATCTTCGTCAATATTCACAATAGTCCCATGAAAAACTGTTTTGAGGAAAGTTGGATGGGCAATGAGACTATCTTCATCTCATCCAGGCTGACTCAGACCCACTGCTACTGACTACAATGAATCCCAAATTTATTGCTGACTGGCTTTTTGCACCATTCAATTTATGCACACTCATACACTAACTGATTGAGTAGAAGTTTCTGCATGGTGTGTTACCATTATATGGTTAAAATATATAATATTCTGCATTTCTCAGTATACCTATAGCTTAGGCATTAACTGTATTCAATTTTTATTTAACTGCAAGTTTATCCCATCCTGTCAGGGCCCACTGTGCAGCTAAAATGTAAAACAGTAAAGAAAGATTTTTGAGTCTAATATTCAATTTTTAACAAATATATTGCACATCTGAACATTTTCCATTATCATTGTATGATAGTTCTTTGTGATATTCTGACAGATAATCAAAGCTTATTTGACAAAAGCTCTATATGATTTCTTTGAATAAAAGGTTCCCTCAATTATAATGGTAGAAGACTGTAGGGAAGAAGTTTTATTGGTTAAGGATGAAGTAAGATCAGTAGATAGTTTTGGAGGGATAGTACGAGAGACGCTTGATTGGTGTAAGAATACAGCATGGAAGGGAAGCAAGGTTTGAACTGAAGGAGTAAAGGTTGGGGTGTCAGGATCTAGTAAAAAAATTATTAGTCACTGGCACTGAAGAAACTACAGGAGTGTTGATAGCAATAGCTGAAGAAGCAAGAGATGGGGATGAAGAGAGGGTAATAGCAGTGGAAGAGGTAATTGTGTGAGATGAAGGAACAAGTAGAGTGGGAGAGGAAGAGGTATGAATGGAAGGAGGAGGATAGTATGTAGTAGAGGGAAATATAATGCTAGATGTGATACAAGGGGTGTTGGTGGAGATGCATTGAGAGAGAGGAATCTGTTGGAAGCCACTGAGACGGGCTTCTTGTCTAGCTTCTTTGAGTGTTAGGCCATGTTTGAAATGGAGAGCAGCAACCTCCGATTCACATTTGTAGACAGGGCAGCCTCTGAAGAAAACATGTTCTTGAGTGCAGTTTGCACAAATGCGTATTGTTGATAGAAAGTTTGTACAGGTATGGCCAGGTGAGGCACAGAGAGGGCAACGTGCAGTAGATCTACAGTATTTTGCTGGATGTCTGAATTTTCAGCAGTTTTGATACTGATGTGTGGGAGGAATGTGAGGTTTAACCTTACAGAAGGCTCCACCTATGTATACACTGTCTGAAAGATCTTGTCCTTTGAATGTAATTTTTGCAATATTAGCTGGGTACTTGCGGTAGCCATGAGGGTTAACAGTAAAGCAGAACATGAGCAATATCATGATTGTCTGCAATCAGTTCAAAGAGTTTAGAAGAACAGTCAAGCCAACTGACACCCACTGGGCATATTTCATGGGGTATGAGAACGGTACCAGTACGAGTGTTCAGTTGGGTATCAGAGGACACTGGAAAAGGTTTCCCATCAAGTTCTTTGAGGGTAAGCATAGCTTCAGCTTGGGATTCTGTATCAACAATGACTAGGCGAGATCTGTCAGGTCATGTGGAAAGTTACCCTTCCAACCTGTCTTTGGATGCATTTCTAAAATTAGAAAGTGTTTACTGAGTTGGGAGCACTGATGGGGCCCGTGGCCCCCTCAGGCTGTTCATGACTGAACTCGAAGTTAGGCTTTCATCCCCTCAGCACGACTCTCACACTTTAAAAAAAAAAAGGGGATAGTGGGAAAAAATTGGTTGGATTGAAGTTGGAGGCATTGCAGCATCAGACCTGAATCTCTGGTACCGAAGCCCCTCCACAACGTCAATGAGCTTGGAAATGGAGTAGGAAATGGTGTTTGCCTTCTTTATGAAGACTATTACATTATAAAGATTTATCCTACTTTAAGCTTATAGTTGGATGTGTAAATTACTGTTCTTGTTATTTAATGTGGTTATAGTAATATACCAACAAACCACTACGTAATACGTATACATTTTTTTTTTTCACTTAAAAAATACTGAACAAAAGTAAAATGATACTCAAAGTATTTGAAGAAGAACCAACAATTAAAACAGATATATGTCACGAAAAGTTAATGTACCAGGATTGCATTAAGGTTCTTTGTATGGGCAGACAACCAAAAGTATTTATAAGTAATGTCCGAGAATTGTAAAACCCTAACTGCAATTCTAATTTATTATATACCTAATAAACTCACTGAATTCAGAAGGTATGCAAGCCGTATGAAATTTTTCAACACACTACAACCCTTATTCATGTAAAATTTATGACAATTATATTAAACACGTCCAGCAACAACAACAGCAACAACAAAAGTACAAGACACATTTAAGTACTTACAGTATCTTTGAGAACTTAGTAAGCCTCTGATGAGCATATGTGGTTCTTATCCACTACTGATGAACAAGGTTGTTTGAAAGATTGACTTAACCTTGGCAATCACTTGGTTCTTCTGGTCTTGTGCTTTTTGGACTCTACATGTTGAGCAAACTGACTCTCAGAGTTTAGTGTGAGGTCACAAGGGGAACAGTAGTATTTTCCTGAAGAAAATGGACATCATGAATGCCTTGAATACTAATTCAGTAAATGAATATTAAATACTAAAAAGTATAATCTTTGCAAGAGGTTTGCTTATTTCTGTAAATAGACTTTTAAAAATTCAATATTGCATAATGTCAACATGATAACCTTGAACAATACCAAATGTTTTTTTTTACCAAATGCTTGCATGATATTACTTTTGTACTACACATACACTATACATTTATGGAACAATTAATTTCAGGTGATTGATACACAAACAAAAATATTTCCAGTATAGATCTGTGTACACTACAATTAAAAATGTTAAGCCTTGCAATGATGGCAGGAAAAGGGAAGATGAATCTCAAATGTTTAAGACATTTTCTATCTATTTTCCATTACATTAAGAAGAGTGAGACTCAAAGGTATCAACTATACAAGTAAGTGAAATGTAAATAAGTTACTGGAAATCAGATTAATTAAAAAACGAGTAAATATGCATTAGAGAGGAAATGCACATCCATTTTTGCATATTAAAACATGCAGTACATTAAACACTGTATACCTGAGGGTGTCCGGTAAATGGACAAATCTTTGGACTTTGTCTTCTTGGCTTCATCAGCTTTAATGACACTCGCCAAGATGCTATCACTTGGACCTGAAAATAATTCATATAAAAACAACTTATTTTTCAGGATGCAGGGTTATTCTTACTGATAATGAAGGCAATTTCACACAATTAATCAATCATTCACTAACATTCTAAACACTCTGAAACTATCTGATTCACATACACAAACATATACTGAGCATGGTATTGCAGACCACAATAATGGACTTGTACAAGCCACTTAATAATATTGACTATCTATTCACTTAATGGTGAACCCTCCACTCTCTGACTATAATTGTGACAAAACCTATTAAGAATTGAAATTTTTTTCTTAATGTCCTTAACCTGTGGCACCAGTAGACTTAATGGCGGCGTTAGATGGTTGGCCTTCGTCCATTAGTAGCGCAGGTTAGATTTTTCTAGTGGCGCCTTGTTTCTCGTTGAGAGGCTCATGCTGTCCATGGAAGCTCTTCGTGCATATATCTTTGCAGTCCCGTTGAAGAATGATGACGTGATCATTAGACAAATATTTTCAAGCTGGTGCTTCTGAATTCTTGGTTGTATTGGATGACTGACATCAACCAGTGTTGACAGAAATGGACTGGCTGCACATATACTCTCATGTCGTCATACAGTGGTCACTTGAATGTGGGACTGGTAAAATGTATTCTTCAAGTTCTGAAGGAGAATATATTCAACCTGGACAAAGTTGACAACATAAGATAACATTTTACCTGATGTCTTAAACAAGTAACCAAATTATTGCTGTCCTACCATGGCCATCTTGAATGTACTACTTACAATGGTTGAAACTAGTCAGGTGTGATCTACAAGTCAACTGGGGCATTCAAAACCTGACAGCTACTACAGAAGCTATGCAAGGAAATGTGGTAAGAGCACACTTGCAGGTGGTAATGTGGAGACAAGATGGAGCTAGTACATATCCTCCACACTTGAACCCTGCTGATTGTGGATGGCACAAATATGCCTGTGACTGTACCCACTATCATGTTAGTGCATGAACAACTAAATGAGGTAGCTACAAGTGTCAACATAGCATGCATTGACTTCTATGCTGGTTCAGGTCATGGTTGTTTCAATGGTTAAACTAGAGAAAATCTGTAAGTACAGAATGATGGAGCACCAGATAAGGACCGTTTCTTGACTTCATAAACTACTATAAAGCAAACATGATTTGTACTGATGTATCTGGTGATATTTAGTGGTAAAGAATATCATACGTACAGTGCAATCATATTTAAAAAACAAGGATCTTATAGGAGTTCACTATTAAGTTCATGGATAAGTTGAATTACCGGTAGTATATCATATTATCATAAACAGCAGTAAAATAAAAGCAATAGTAAGAGTTTTGTGTTGTAAACTTATTTTCTCTTTATTTCAAAGCTAACCTTGGCCACAGTGAAATAAAATCCTGAGGTAATTAGGAAATTTATACTTTTACTTGATTAGACACTTTGAGGAATCACATAACACATGATGTTATTCATTGACCAAGACGGACATGACCACACTCATCTTTTTGAGTTCCCACCAAGGGAATTATCATGCATTTGCCTTTATCAATCCTAGCCTCCAACGAATTAGTTTGATGGATCAAGGGCTATTGTATTATTACAGATTAACTAATTCTATTATAGAAACCATGTATCCCTACATCATATACATGGTAATCAGCTACTAATATCCCTTGCCAGTTAGAAATTATCCACATTACAAAATTATATAGTGAAGAAAATCTATGAAAAATGCTGGTTTGGTGATTAAAATCATGAGATGTGAACCACAATATTCATATTGAAAGAAATTTTTGCATTTAAAAATAATGGAAATCAATGCAAATTCATATCAAATTTCACCTTTCTATCTATATAACAAGCTGACATCCCCTAAAGGTGGGTAGCCAAGACAAGGCACGCATACACACACCCATGCATGCATACACATACACTACTCCCACTTAGTCCTTAGGCCCCTAGAGGAGAAAAGAAAGGCACCCTGCCCACTACAGTGAATCAGGTTAGTCATACAAATGGGACTCAGGGAGGGAGTCTCCTTCACACCAAGGCCTGTAAGTTTACCCTTGCCACTTCATATATGACATATGCCTTCTCTCTCCCTACACCTGATCTGATCAACAGGTCACACAGATGGTTTACATCCCCTTAAAGGGTGTTAGCCAAGACAAGGCAATAAGGGTTCAGGGAGACATTAATTTCCCCTCCCCCACTGTGCCTCGTCTTTTTGTAGGAGAGTATACAGAGAAGCGGCTTCCAAAATCCCTTGCACCGTCCATTTTGGTTGCCTTTTATGGCCCGCATGTAATACGGTGGTAATGTTACTGCAAGCTAACACCACATGGATAATAAAATTTCATAAAATAAAATAAAATTTCATACATATTCTAAATTGAAAAGGCCAATCACTAAGCAAGTGCAAGCTTTTTCATGTTGTGTAAGCAATTCTGTACATAGAAATATCATAATTGTGGTGATGAAAGTGCTAATTATATAACTTAGAACCTTAATATACATCAAAACTAAATAGTTTCTACGAGTTTTTCTTGAAGAATGTATATATGGAAGAATGCACCATCATGTAATAAGGAACTATGTAAGCTTAAGAAAATAAATCAATTTAACAAAAGAAGAAAAGTTAGTTTACAATAATCATAACTGAATGAGTGCTTCCCTCCATCAAATTTAGAGCTTATGATTATCTCCTTGATATTTTTTCATTATTGCTTTCTCTTGTCAGCTTTTCCTTCTCATATAAATGGTCAACTTCGCAGCATATACGTATTATGAAAACCAAGTATTAAAATTATTCACCAAATTATGTTTTCTCTTCTTAAAGCATCACAGAACTGCAGTACAATTGAACTATGCAAATATACCTGTTCCTCTCTCATGTATAGTCACTACTCCCTCACTGACACAGACCCAATTAGTGAGTGGATTAAAGTTGTGATAGCAGTACTCTCAAGAGCCCAAAGTATCTGCAAATTATTCTACACAAGTCCCAGAAAGGTGTTGGAGCTTAATATATGAGGCCAGAAGAATGTGATAATTTTATTGTGATTGCAATATTTACTGAATAAAATTACATGTATGTGGCATCTCTTAACAAAACAAGCCAAGTCAGTATCATTTCAGCCCATTTTGAATTAATTTTGAATTATAATTTCTCATAATGAACATTATTCTCCTGCCAAGACTGATGTATGGAATAGAGACATGCAATATGGCACAACATTCAAGAGTTAGTGTGTGTTGTGAAAATTAGGGATAATATGGAGATAAGGTTAGCCTGCTAATCTTTTACCTTGTTTTGTTTGCTTTAACAAATTTTTAGAAGTTAATATATATTGCATGATATTCTGCAACCTTAATTCTACCTGACATGTAAGTATTAACCTTGGGAGAAGACGCTAATGTTATCTCCATATTACCCAAAATTAGTTATCCGAGAGGAGCATGTGGTGTGACAAGATGGAAGAGTAAGAGCAATGAAAGAGTATATGAAAGTGGTGGCATGGAACTTTGTGCAAATGGAGTGAAATGTGGTGTAGTGGAATAGGTGAAAATAAATACTTTGAGGTGGTATGGATATATTGAAAGAAAGAGGCGTGAAAAGTTTGTGAATAAAGTGTATGTGAGTGAAATTAAGGGTCCTAGGAGGAAAGGAAGGCCAGTTGTAAGATGGAAGGAAAGGTTAAAGGAGTACATGCATGAAAGAGAAAGAGGGGTTGAACAAGCAATGAGGGAGTGCAGATAGGGAGAGGTGGAGGCTCTTCTGCCGTAGTCATCCTCTTTGGGGGATGTTTTCAGAGGGAACGACGCATCAGAAATTATATATAGTGATATAATTCCCCACTCTTCAACTTTCTTGATTCGAAACACTTGACTCAAATGAAAAGGCTTTCAATGTCAAAAATTAAATTCTTTTATCAAGTACACACCACAATATGTATCTAACAACCAGGCAGGAGTTGAGAATATGATAACACAACTAGTTAAAGGTCACTACTGAGTCATGCACAGTGTGACAGGACGTTATTTGCTGTATATCACATTCTAGGCTTCTCTGAATCCATCACAGTGCACAATTTATTTTCTTGTGAGTAAATGGCCAATTCTTTTGTTTCCGTTTCCTTGATTATGATGACTGATTGTCTACAAACAGTGAGCATTATTCTTTTTCCATTGTATTATAATCTTGTTTTTATCTTAAACATAACTGAACATTAAACTAATATACTTAATGTTTATTGCATTATTAAAGATGTAGTGTGACTATATGTATAGTTGCAACTTAAGAAAATGCAGTCATCGTTTTTCCTTTCAATACACCGTTAACACTAATTTTCTTAAATTAGCATAAAAAAATAAAGATTTACCTTTAATTAAAATTAAATAACTTTATTCCTCCTTGCTCCGTGAATTATGTTAATAGATGCCTCATGTGAATGTGTGCATTGTTGTAACTTTGAATGGGATGCTGAGAGGTTAGTATGATACTTTAAAAAGATAAAACTGGTCAATAATGAAGTTAATTGTTACCTAAAAGTGAGAAAGAGGTTAATAGAAGCATTGAAAACACAATATTTTTTATGGCGATTTGTAACACAGTACTTCAAATTTGAAATATTACTGATAGTTATTTACCCGACAAAAAAGTTATACAGATGTATGAAACTAATGATTTGTAGGCACTAGATCGAAAGGTGGATTAATACAGGATGATGATGTAGTAACAAATATAAATAGTAGGGAGGAGCTGGAAGCGAGGGAGGCAGCAAATCCTATTTTTCATAATCCACATAATGCATATAGATTGATAACATTTATATCAACTTTATCCTATATCATCATTAAAATAAATGGAAATAATTGACTTAACTATGATAATGAAAAGCTTGTGGTCTTTACCATAATGAAATACCATTACAGTACACTGATCATTAGCAGTGTTAGGTAGAAATCCACTCCTCTGACCCATTTTCAAGAGCAGATGAGACAAGTAAAATTTGGAAAATGTGAGCAGAATGGATTTAAAAAAAAATTCTTATGTCTGGTTCCCACTTTGCTTTGCTTTATATACATGCACATATATATATATATATATATATATATATATATATATATATATATATATATATATATATATATATATATATATATATATTCATATATAAATATATATTTAGTAGAGGTGCAGAACTCAGCCTTCAACTCTTAGCTTTGTTTTTTCACCATTTTCACCATGTACCATAATTTGAAGCTCACCACATATGGGTTACAATACGGAAAGAAATTACTGTCGACCCTTAATGAACATAACTTCAAGCATGAAATTACATGAATGGGAAAAACAAACAAAAATTAGCCCAACATGACACTGATTCACAATTGCCTAAGATACTCTGCAAACATTTTTAATTTTCAGACATTTCATGTTAGGAATCCTACCCTCCCTTATGTGTGCGTGTGTGTGTGACGTACAGGAAACGGCTACACTTGTACTGTCCTATTTCCGTATCAACTCTTATCTAGCCTGGCTTTAAATTCCCTTATATTCCTTGCGTGGATCATTTCTGCATCTAAGTTGTTTAAAATATTTCTGTGTGGAAACCTGTATTTTTTTGTCTTTCTTGGATATAGTAATTTTCTACTTTTTCTTCCACTTCCTCTTGTTTTTCTTGAGTCCCACACAAACAGATCTTCTCTATCCACTTTATCCATTCCCTTCAAAGCTTTGTACACTGTTATCAGATATGTGCGTGTGTGTGTGGTTACCTATAGTCTTCCAAATCTTAACATAGATTCCTGGTGGGGCAGAATCCAGTATTCTCATGGATCCAATGCTGCCAAATTTCGTTAAAGCATTTTATATGCCTTTTACTTACGTACATCAAGTTCTAACTGGCTAGTTCACGTAGACAGACAGTGTTGGACCCATGGGAATACTGGATTCTGCCCCACCAGGAATCTATGTTAAGATTTGGAAGACTATAGTTGTAGTATACAGGGCCTGAGCTACACTCGTGTGGTTCTTTCTCTGTATCTATATTTTTATATTTGTCCAGTCTTTCTTTCAACTGTTGTACACTCTTTGCCATTATCACCTCTTCTTTTTACCCCATTAAACTTAACTTTGAGCACGAAATTCATCATACATGATGGGTTCAAGAACCTAACTGTCATGTTGGGCAAGGGCTGACCGTACATGTTTGCTTATTCCCCATGACTTTCTAGAAATAGAGATAATAGGAATGAATTTGTATTTTGTGTATGTGGTCTGCAGCAAAGTCTACTTTATAAAAAAGAAAAGAAAAAAAGTCAACAGATTTGTAGATACAGGGACACTCCATACAGTGGGAGGCTCTGGATAGAAGTAAGAGTGCGTGTGTGACAAGCCATAACTCATAGGCTTTGTGTGGTAAGCTGAACACAATGAATATTTTCTTTTATTTGATGAAACTATTAATATGTTCTCTTTTACGTACTTTATGAACAATAAAAGTAAACAATATTTGTTAATTACTGTTTTTAACCATTTTTTATGCAGCTTGAAAGTGCCATTAACACTGACGTTCCAGGTGCAGTGGTGGTGACTTTGGCTGTAATGAAATTTTTTTTTTTATCAAGTGAAAAATAGAGTGGAGTGGAGGAGCAGCGAGATCTGCTTTAATTTTTTGGGAGAGGAGCAGAGAGGAAGAGTGGTTCTACCCCATTTTTTGTAGGAGCAGAATGAGGAGTTCCACTCCCACTTTAGGGAACGGTGCCCATCACTGTTAATTAGTATTCAATTTCACTATTTTTCAATACTATTCATATTGCAACCAAATGATGAAATGCTGTACTTCGTGAAACCAATTTCTGTGAAAAAAAAGTGTTCCTTAATTCCTATTACAATAGTGATCAGATGCAGTTGCTTTATTGCACTCTACCCCTCTATGTCATGTGTTAGTGGTGACTTTACGATGCTTTGATAGGACATCCACGAGGCATCATCATCTTCTATGGGTCCTTGGTTTTCCCAACTGCAAAAAAAATTAAAAATCTAGCACTAAAACTATCCATGACATTACATTATCACACCTATCTGCTTGTCACTGAGACACCTGTAACTACCACGCCTTTTTTTTTAAAACCATAAATAGCGGTGTTTGAGGTATTAAATTCCTTCTAACCCTTCTGTTACTTGATATGAATCACCAAGCTGTTACAACACTTTTCCATAAATTGAACATTACATGCCACATTATTCACCTATCTATCTATCTATCCTATAATGTGTATCTACCATTTTTTCATCTCTCATTCACTGTTTCTTCCCTTTTCTTATCTACATGCAAGCTAAATAATATTCCTGCCCTCAAATTATTGTTTTCATTTATTTCAATTATGATATAGTTCTATTTAGTCTTTACTATTTTTCCTTTGTAATTTAATCATTTCCTCTAAAACTTTTGGTTGCTTGACCTCTCCAAATGTTTATATAAAGGATAACTGAGATTCCTCTGTATATGTATAACTATGATACATGTGGTCTAGGAAAAAAGAAAAGAAAAAAGAAAAGAAAAAAAAAAAAAAAGAATAAAAAGAGGATAGAGTGAAAATGGGGGTTGTGGAAGACAAGGGTTTCAGGATCATTGTGTAATGAGTTCAATGAATACACAAGACTGTTAAAGAAACAACTAAGAAAGAAAAAGTGAGATAGTGCAAGGGTACAGAATGTAGAAGGGAAACAAAAAATGGAACGGGTGGTATGGGAGTCAGTGAGTTAATGCGAATAAAGTAAGAGCCAAGGAGATAAGAAAGGAAGAGAGCAGTGAGAGGAAGGCAGATCGTAGGGACACAAGAGGGGTTACAAATGGGAGGAATGTAAGTAAATATGGAAGCTAAGAGAGGCATAAGAAATAGTATTATCCTCCCTACTCTGACATATGTATCAGAAACATGGACACGGAATGCAGCACAGCAGTCAAGAATACGTGCAGTGGAGGTGAGCTATGTGAGGGGAATGTGTGAGGCGTCAAGATGGGATGAAGAGAGTAATGAGAATGTGTCTGATAACTTTGGCATCAGTGCAACAGCAAAGAGGAATAAATTGCAGAGTGGTTGAATGGGAAAAAGCATGGTAAACTGAGGTGGTTTGGACATGTAATGAGAATAAATGAGAATGAGTTTGTTAAGAGACTGTACACGAGTCATGATGAAGGGCAGAATGCAAGAGGGAAGCCACCAGTAGAGTGGAGGGACAATGAATGAGTATTGGAGGGAGAGATGACAGGCAAGACCTTGACCATACAGCAAGGAGATGCCAGAATAGGGAAAAATAGAGACTATTGCTGTGACTATCCCCTTGAGGGAAGTCCATGAAGGAAGATGAAGCACTTATTCTTAATTCTTATGAAAAAAACAGAGGATAATTACAGAAAATGTAGGTGTGTATTAGTTGAAGGCATGTAGTAGAAAACTGAAAATATGGGATTCATTAATATTGGCAAACATGGAAAGTGTAAAGATCCTTGAAGTGAGTGGAAAAACTCTGATAATTGAAATATGGAAAAGTTGTTGCTGTGTTCATGACTTGCAAAAGGCATATCATACATGCAATTATTGAATGGAATACCTTGTAGTATGTAGGAAAAAACCTGAGTAAATGGCTATTGGAACCATGTTTTAATGTGTGAATGGGCTTTTACCAAAAACAAAGTAGGAAACCTGAAAGCAAATAAAACAGCAAATCACAAGATTGATGCCAAGCAAAAATATGCAATGAGAAGTGGATTGAACTTGTTAAAAAATTTATCAACTCATCAATACTCTTAGATGGACCAATAAAAGAGAAGTTGAGAAGCAGACATGGGACGGAGTGGATCAGTGATATGATGGACAGGCAGAATGTGCTGGTTTGGCCTTGGGTGGGTGAAGTGGATGGTGGAATGCCAGCAGGTTGGCAAAAAATATTGGATGAGGTCCTAAGGAAGGACCTAAAAAGCAAGGGTCTCGGCAGACACACCACATGTACTCATACTATTGGATGAGCTGCGAGGTGACATAGGCTGATCTATGGAAATTTGGAACCTGCCTTTCAAAACGATGATGATGATGAAGACTGAGGTAATACGAGCATCTAATCGTGCCTCCACTCCACTTTACCATGTAACAGAAAAGGAACACTTCAAAATATGTGCATTTTCTAGAATATATTGAAGGTTTTACAATATTAGTGTGACACAAAACACTTAACCTACTCAAAAATTAGTTAGTTAGTTTATTTCAGAATATACATCAAAGTGCATATAAAATTTAATACTAGTACCACAAGCCTTCATTACATAGGTCAAGTATTGTTTATCTCTATTGTACTAAAAATTATTCATAGCTTTTAATTTTCATGGGTTAAAATTAAATTTCATAATCCATGAAACTTCCTCAGTAATAAAATCATATGAAGAAAAGAACCCATGCAACTGTAGATCAATGACCTGTAGTTCTTGTAGCAAGACCATTTTTTTTTTTTTACTATAACTGCAGAAACCTATTAATAACTGGTATCCTGAAGAACCTTTGCAGTGATGCATGATAGTTGTCAAAAGTGCAATGAATTATATATCTTGCTAGTATCGTACTAAACAAATCTTTGGCTATTCAGTAAAACTTATCAAAATGCTATTCAGTAATTATAAAAATTAAGTAAACCGATTCTCAGTTTTCCATCTGTTTGCCTGCAGAGGGAGTAATGACCTTAAGAAAGAAAAGTTTATTGCTCTCCACAAATGGTGGTGGACAGTATGTACAGTACCTTTGTTTATTACAAAAGACAGAAGTGAAAGTAGTTAGTGCTGTGCTACAGAAGGATGGACAAGCATAACACAGTATTTTTAATAATCACACTGAGAGGAAAAGACCGTCACCACCCACCTGTTGATGTTGTCGAGGTCTTTTTGGCTTCAAGTCTTACAGCTTTGAGGTGCCGCTGACCAGTTGTGTGGCCATCCAGCTGGTCCTGGGATGTGGCCGACACATTGCATAACTCACAAAAAAACCTGAATGGGTAATTAGTGATAACGAAATTGATAGTGATTAGCTTTACAATCAAATCTTGTTATATATGCATTCTGCTTTTGTGATATGCCATTTCTACAGACCCAAAACTATCCTACGTCTGCATTATTAATAAAATCTGTAAGCTACCTGTGAAAATATCAAAGATACACAGCAGTACAGTAGGTAGGTTATGCGGTAGAAACAATGTTGATTTTTTCTGACTGGCTCATCTTTTTATTGTCATGATGTCATGATATACTGTACTTCCCAACAAACTATGCTCTTCCACCCCCTGTATATCATCTTTCATGCACCAAGCATGTACTTAATAACTTGAAATTGTACTTTATTCTTATTGTACTTTTTATTTGAATAAAGCATTTGAAGTTGATTATGAGTAATCCTAGATTGTGGCCAGTATATTCTAATCTTTGTTATAATATCAGAAGGCTACATACTTGCTGTATAACATTACAAAAAGGTTTATATAACTAACCTTCCTCTTGCTTTGACACAGTCAGGATCCAATGGTTTTTTGGAGTCATCTCCGTCTTCATCATCTGATGGAAGATCTAGGTTGAGCCCCAGTCTTTCCACGGACACTCGAGGGTCTGGAGGCCTGTGTTATGGTGTCACAGAGGAACAAAGGTATTAGCTACATATGGCATAGGTTTATTAAGTTTCTTTATTAAAGTGAATACCACAATCAAGACAAGAAATCAATTAAGAGATATGAACCGGATTTTGTATTTGTCACCTTCCAATCTCTACCATTGTCACTATAAAAGAACAAAATTAAATCAAAGCATGGTAGAAATAGTACATAACTTTAATATCAAGTACTCTACTGTGTTAACATAAAACGTGTGTGATTGTATCAAAAACTTGATAGATCTCAGAAAATACTGTGAATGCTGAGATTATTATACAACTGTAGTACACCCCAGCCAACACAGCACGTCAAGTGTCACACCAATAAAGATGAGGGTGAGGGTTTAATTCATAGGATCCTGTTGTGGATAACACCACCACCCTAGTCCTTGTTTGCATGGCTTTGTACTCCTTTGACTAACCTGATGCGCTGTGTTGGGTGGGGTGTCCTTTTCTTCTCCTCTGGGGGCTTAGGGACTAAGTGAGACTAGTGTATGTATATATATGCACAAGTATGTGTATGTGCACCTTGTTTTGGCTAACCCTGTTTAGCCGTTTAGATGAATACAGCCTGATATATATATATATAGACCAAACTACCTTAACGTATTTCTTTTCACCCATTCCAGTACACCACACTTCACTCCATTTGCAAGAATTTATTTGCCACATCTTTCATACATGCTCCCTTGCTCTTACCCTCCCATCTTGTTAAGTTGTATGCTTCTCTCAGATAACTCATTTTCACAGCAGACTCTTTTGACAACTATGCCTTATTCCATGTCCAAGTCTCTGATCCATACGTCAATGTTGGCAGGAGAATACTGTTCCTTAAACCTCACTTTACTACAAACACACGCTTACACACACATGAATGCATGAACGCTGCCTAAAGAAAGTCAATCACTGAAAGTCCTTCCAGAAAAATATTAATTGAGGACCAATATACCACTTCTTCCTTTATTATAAGAATACATTAAGGAAGAAAAGAGGATTTTCTTTCAATATATAAAATGTACAATAAGATGAACACAAGCTTAATTACACTTCTTAGTAATTTGAAACATGAAAGATGACTCACTGGTGGTCTAAAGAATCATAGAAGACACTATTTAAGTATGTGAAAAAATTCTAATTACTGCTAATTTAGAACACAGAAAAATGAAACTTGCTATCAGTTCACCATATGTGAAGTCACAATTTGGATACATAAGAAAATATAAACTAAACTTACATTCTCTGCCATTTTCCAGTATCTTTATTATAGTATCCTGCCTTCAGTGGTTTAAGGCCATGTAACACACGCTGATGATTGCGTCCCATGTAGTGCTGTTGTGCATGCTGCTCTGAGGTGAAGCTCAAGTCGCAGCATTTGCAATAAAGCTGACTTACATCCAAGGGTTCTATTTTCTGGAAAGATAAAGTACGATATAATACCACACATAATACCGTACATAATCTATTTCATCCAACACAATTCTTTGCTTCACGCCACATAATTTAACTATTGTATAACTTTAGCTGGTGTTTTATCATCATAATAATTGTAACAAACACCATTTATACAAGCATTGACCAACGATTTGAGCTCACAGAAACCTTTTTAGATGGTGACACATCTTGTTTTGCTACTTTTGCTGGAGGCTGACCATCTTTCCGTGCATTCTCCACCACATAATTTTTAACTTTTTTCTGATGCTGCTTTCCTTCATAGTGGTTTTTGGCTTGGATTCGAGAGTTTAACTGGAATATAAAAAAACATATATGAGAGAAACTTAAAAAATTCCCCATATTAAACACAAATAAATCTTATATGATCACGGTTGGAAAAAACCCGTTTTTTTTTATTATAAAAAACCCAAACCAGTTTTTATTTTTGTTTTATTGGGTTTTTTGTTTATTCTTCATTTTTATATGTAAATCAGTTTAAAAAAGCATTTAGATAGCAATCTAGAGTGAAATAAAAGGTTTGAAATGTTATCTGAAGTAGTGATGGAAATTCCAGCTCTTTTCAGGGTGCCGGTTCTTTCGTTCATGTTCACTCAATAGAGCCAGTTCTTTTGACTCCAAAACAGCTCTTTCAGCTCTCAAATACTGTTTTTAAAAAAAAAAGTAGTTTGACATATTCTATTTATAACCTTTATAATTTATTACACACACACACACACACACACACACATACTATCAATCTTCTTTCCTTAACCTTTATATCAAAATAACAACTAGAACATAAGCAAATGAGACCATGAACTTAAGCTCAAGATTACAAGAAAAAATGAGAAAGATGATGTGGTTATAAAAAATATGAAATTGAGGAAAATGCAAAGTTAAGAGTAGTAAATGAGACATGCTTGAGAGGATAGGAATATTAAAAAGTGGTAGAGTGAAATGCACAAACAAAAGCACAAGTAAACTTCTGTCATATTCATATCCTTGAGAGAGTCCCAAGAAACAGGCATCTCAGTGGACTAGATGACAATATAAACATGGATCTGGAATGTTTTGGATAGTAAATTTATCAATCTATCTACATACCAAGTCCCCAAGAGGGTGGTAGCCGAGACAAGGCCCTCACACCCACACCTATGCATTCATACATGAACACTCCTCTCACTTTTCTTACCCCCAAGGCCCTCTCTGGATAGTACAGCAAAAATTTGAGCTATGGAATAATCTCTGTCAAACCAAAGCGCTTACTGTAGTAATATATAATATATATATATATATATATATATATATATATATATATATATATATATATATATATATATATATATATATATATATATATATATATATTAATCTGCTTCAACTTACCTTAACATCACATAATTCACAAGAGTTATTGTGGAACTTTGCAACAAGTTCTTCTGGAAGGTCTGGATCAAGCTCGACTGGTACTGTAAAATATAATGAAAAATAACTATAATTCAACCAATCCACTCAGTATAAAAGAAAGAATACAGAAAAAGAAAAACAGTGTAATGTGATGATTTGGGTTAGGAACTCAGTGTATATTTTTTGTACAGTTGTGTGCAGTGTATACTAAGCCATGTATTATTGGATGGCTTTCATATCATAAACAAATGTTTAATGATGCATGAAGTGTAACAATATCAGAAAAAATTGAGTGCTATATGTCTAAGCCAGTAACAACAATCTTTTGAATATTAAAAACCACTACATCTTTTGTCAGTGACAACTAACACGAATTGCCAGGTTTTCTTGAGATTAAAGTGCATAAAACAAAAGCAAAACTTGATAATTTAGGTTGTATTCTCCACACTGAGGACTAGACAATATAAAATGATGTGAAGAAGTTAATAATGTTTGTGATCATCTAACTGAATTCAGAAGTGGCAAAACATCTTTTAAATAAGAGAGAAGGTCAGTAACAAAGATATTAACAATGAAAATTCATATTCAGAGTAAAACAATTGTTGAAAAGAGGTGAAAATTCAAAGAACACGACTGAATAACGAAACATTCCAATCTCATTTGAGTATTTCCCATTTACAGAGTTAATGTAGTCAACATAAAATACTTGTATACTTACATGGCCTTTTATTGTTTGGCACAGATTTATTAACAGGTGGCGGTGGGTCAGGCTCTATATGTCTTGGGACTAATGGAGAGCCTACTATTGGCTCTGTTACATTGTTGGAGACAGACTCAGACTCTGGTTTCTCGGACTCCTGCCAGAACTCACTGCTTCTTCGAGAGGGCAAGCCACCATTACTGTGCCTTGGTCGTGAATATGGAGGGTTTGGTGGGTAATCTGGAGGTGGAGGACGGTGGCGGGGTGGCACGGACGTTTTCCTGTCCTGTCGGTAATGTGATTGGTGGGACGGTGGATGTGGGTGAGAGTGAGAGTGAAGATGAGGGTGAGGATGAGGGTGTGGGTGTGAGTGTGAGTGTGGGTGTGGGTGTTGGTAAGGTTGTTGCTGTGGGCGGGGTGACCTTATTGGAGGTGGAGGAGGGGGTGGACGAAGAGTGTGAGGCGGGGGTCTCATGGGTCGGAAGTGAAGGGGAGGGGGTGGTGGTGGAGGATGGAAAGGCGGTGGTTCAAGAGGTGGAATAGGTGGTGGAGGGGGAGGATGGGGAGGGCGACTGTAACCACCCCAATAATTGCCATAGTTGTCGTATGGTGATCTGCTGGGCCCATACATACCTGAGAACAATTGTATTGAAGCATATATTAGTTTTTATAGAAGCAAGCTGCTGCAAGGCCTAAATACATACATCAACAAAAATGACTCTGGTTACTGATTATTATAATATGGCTCAGAAAAAGAGAAATACTGTTCCTCATCAAGTGCCAATCAGTTTAAACAAAAGTCTTCTAAAATCAAGATTGTCAGCATCCGATATGGATATCTGTTTATACTTTCCTTCTTTAAGTTATGTTACAAGATATTATGAACCTAAAAAGGTAAAAACAAGCTGGATATCTTCAGAGATTACCGTATTTGACAGCAAATAAGACACATCCCCATTTCAGCAGGGCATGTGCAGGAAAAAAAGTGTTTAGTGCATTTAAGCATATAATGTTTAAAGCAAGCTAGCAGTGCATTACAAAAGCTTAATTATCGCAGGATTACAGTAGTAAAGAAATACAAAAAACTATAAGAACTAAAGCAGTAAATAAAAACATTACAAAGTCACCTTGGCTATAGCGGAAAACATTACTGTATATACAATCAAGCTAGCAGTACAAGACAAGGCAAAACAATGCAGAAAACATTTCATAAAAGCCAGAATCCTGATCCTGCTGTTCCAGACCACCAGTCGCTACTTGCACAAGCAAAGCACAGTGTGCCCAGGTAGACAGCGTATAGAAAGTCATTTAGGTTTAGTGTTTATGATAGATTCTTTTACAGTGCCGGTAATAATAATAATAATGTCATTTAAGTAAATAATATTATTATGGAGTCGGGTTAGGTAGTACTGACGATCTAGGGTAAAATTAGCCTACAGTAGTGAGTGTCAGGGATAACATTAGCCTACGGGAGGCCTCACCTTACCATATAAGAACCGGGGGTGTTTTCTTCAGCCATTTATATTGGAAAAAAGTGCGTCTTATATGCCGTCAAATTTCAGTCCATCAGAAGAAGTAATCAAGTATTAATTGACCTTGAAGGTTACATTTTAATAAAATGGTAAAAAAAATAAACTTTTACATAATTTCAGAACTGTATTGTATAAGAGCACCGAGGTGTCCAACAAATTATCCAATCAGATGTGACTTGGCATCTCTAATTTGGTACCAACCTATAATATTACATTATCTATCTCTTAACCAATCATTTAATTAGTTAGAACTAATTAAATCACGAGTACTGTAAAGTTGATGAGCCAGAGGTCCTTCCCTTAATTCACAAATACTAATGATGATTAAATATTCAATAGTTTTCATGCATCATCCAAATACATCAATGGAAAAGTACCTGAACACGACCTATGATATTCTACAAGCCTGACACTCGTAAGCCAACCTTTAAAACAAGGATGAGAGGCTTGTAGCAAACGAGGCACTCTGGCAAAAGGGAGAGCTGGCCCCTCCTCAGTGTTTGTAATAACTATATTTAATCCTTAATAGTTCTACATAAAGTACAGGGAAGTAGAGTCAGTAAACACATCCTGCAACTCAATGCTTATAACACTTTACTTACAGGCTTTTTGTTGACGCTTTATAAGGCAGGACACTCTCGGCAGCACAAACTATTACGTGTTGTAAGCTTCCAGGGCTTCCACGACACTTTTCTGCAGCAGGTACTTTCAATTTAGCATGTAATCGCTTTCTTCATTAGCGTAGAAAGCGTTACAAGAAGCGTACTGCCCTGTCTAAGCCTCACCTGGCATCATTGGCCCCTTGCCTTGCCTTGCCGACTCAGCTGATCGAACAGTAAACAAACAATCGCGTTTTCAGTTTTCAGTGATTCTTTACATTATTAACATTAAGCAAGGCTATTTTCATGTAAGGAATAAATAACTATCCTTTTATAATTGAGTATATTTTTTGGTAGGATTAATAATGAAGATATTTTTTAGTTATGTGGTAAGATTCACTTTCCTTTTTTTTTTTTTGACATCTCCATTTTTTTAAAGCTCAATCTCCTTTCAGTGTAGCCGTGGCAGTGACAAATAGTACATGTAGTCTATATATATATATATATATATATATATATATATATATATATATATATATATATATATATTATATATATATACATCTCACAAGCTGGAGGTCAGAATAAGTCCAAATTGCCTACCAATTTTCGGTCCTCTCACCGTCACGCTGGCCTATCACACACCTACACATCATTAACGATACATTTCCACAAGTTCGGACTCTGCATACATTAGAAATTTTTTTTATCGGTTGCTGCACATTGATAGAACACAGTGTCTCTGTCTCTGTCTCTGTCTCTGTCTCTGTTGTCTCTGTCTCTGTTGTCTCTGTCTCTGTTGTCTCTGTCTCTGTCTCTGTCTCTGTTGTCTCTGTCTCTGTCTCTGTCTCTGTCTCTGTCTCTGTCTCTGTCTCTGTCTCTGTCTCTGTCTCTGTCTCTGTCTCTGTCTCTGTCTCTGTCTCTCTCTCTCTCTCTCTCTCTCTCTCTCTCTCTCTCTCTCTCTCTCTCTCTCTCTCTCTCTCTCTCTCTCTCTCTCTCTCTCTCTCTCTCTCTCTCTCTCTCTCTCTCTCTCAGCAGTAACATCAATCATTAAGCATTTTATTGATCTCGTCACCTTTCAAGTTTACACGAATGTTGCTTGTCTTTGGGTGTATTGGATCAATACTCCTCAATCCTATCGTCAGGTAGGTATACACCGCTGTTTGCTATACTTACATTTAAGTCGTCCACATGAACATCTGCGTAAGGTATATGTCGTACAGGTGTCTTCTCGGAGGTCAAGGGACACCATATTCTTGTATAACTAGTCGGACTTGCATCCGAATACCGATATCACATCCATATCCTCCAATAATGCTCACACACCTTTCCACATCCACACGCCATGACTAAACGAAGAAGAAAGAGGCCGGGGTCACAAGCCAGTGTGCTTCTATTGGCTGGAGAGTTCACTTACTTGAGTGCTGAAAGCTGATTGGCTGAAAGACTAGACCCGACCGCGCTTCGAATGTTTCGGACAGTTTGACAACCACTTAAACTTGGTAAGTCATCAAGGATAGTTGGACAAACAACTTTGCTGCTCAACAATTTCTTGTAATATTGGAGCGAAATGATTTAATACACGAAACTAAATAATATCTAACCTGAAAATGATATACAAGTTACACTGACCATTGAAGATGAAGACTAAATAAGAGGAAAATACACGAGCCTTTCTTTCTCTGAGAGTGGGCGGATGGGCAAAGCAGATCCAGACAAGCCCCCCTAAGTCTGCCCGGCGCCTCAGGACCTGCCGCCCTCCTCTCCACCTCTCTCCTCTCTTCCCTCTATCCTTCTCTTTACTAGCTGTGATGATTTCTCCGATTTTTTCTTTCCAGTTTTCGGTAAAATGGTTGAATAACTATTTCTAACTCATAATTTGACGAGAGGTATGACTCCAGCTAATTATATATATATATATATATATATATATATATATATATATATATATATATATATATATATATATACACACATACATATATATTGCTCTCTCTCTCTCTCTCTCTCTCTCTCTCTCTCTCTCTCTCTCTCTCTCTCTCTCTCTCTCTCTCTCTCTCTCTCTCTCTCTGGTGTACTAGCACTCTACGAGTACCTTCATGGATGGGCGCTGTTCTCTCCTACTAGTAATTTACCAATAGAATATCAAGTATGATACAAGTAATGACCTGAAGAATAAAATACATCATGAAAACTAAAAGAAGGAAAACAAACAGTTGGTGCGTAAACAACGGTCTCGAAAGGTAGTGACACAATAAAAAACAAAAAAACTGATAGAAAACACAGTCAGTCAGCGCAGGACCGCTTCGTAGGACAAGACCAATCAAACTTGAAGTGCAGCTTAAGACTTTGTCACGACTTTATCTTGCTCTCGACCGTAAATTTTTTTTCAGTTCCCTCCTAAAATCCCCAATCCGCACATCGAGATAACGTTGAGGCCTCCTATTGTATGGAAGGGGGAGGAGGAGGAGGAGGAGGAAGTGGAAGATGAGGAAGGAAGAGGAGTAGGAGAAAAAGAGAAAGACGAAAATGGTAAAGACAAATGTTGCAACTTATTCCCGAGACTGCTGTAAGTAATTCTTTCAGAGCTTATACAGAACTGCTTCAGTAAAGTAATTCCTGGCGACATTTCTTCTTTCTGGTACATTAGATTACCACGAAGGAAATTGTATTATAATATACAGTACGTACTACAAAAGAGTACATAAATGAAAGTAACCATCAAGTTAAAAGTATTTCCTAATCTACCAAAGTGACTCAATGTGCAGGGCTGAGAGGAGCTCGTGATGTCCCTAAGAGTGTGTCCCCTTAACCAGGAAATGAGGCTGTTCTTGTCCTGTGTTGAGCCTCCCTCCGCCGTTTTCCGTTTCACTCACCTTCAAACCCTGATTACCTCGGGCGTCGACTTCATGGATGACTGCGTTGATTTGTGGGGATGTGCAACGCAAGGAATTAGTTACGTAATTAATATGACATACCACAGGCTTTAATTAAGTTTGTAACGTACACGAATTAATCTATGAAAGCAATTTAATCAAAGTTCGTGCGGGGAAATTTTATTTGAAACACACACACACACACACACACACACACACACACACACACACACACACACACACACACACACACACACACACACACACACACACACACACACACACACACACACACACACACACACACACACACAATATGGTAAATAAATTTTTTTTTTTATAAGACTTCCCAAATCGAAGTTCTTGCCTACCATAAGACTAGCTAACAGTTCCTTGCCTTCAAAGAGTATTTACTGGATCACTCAAGCAGCATTTCCTCTTAATAGACAACATGTACTCATCTCCTCACTCTACTGTGGCAACCGCTCTGCTCCCTTCCCAGTCTGTCCCTGCCGAATGCCCCACCCTCCAAGGCCTGGCCTTACCGAGTCCCCACGCCCCAGCCCCACGTGCCAGACCTGTGTGCAGGGCTTCTCAGCGTAAACAATCTAAAGCTGTGTCAGACGCGTGGACTGAACAAATCTAGTGTCGAACATTTGTTTTCTTCCAAGCTGTTACTCAGTTTTTGTTTATTTTAACTATAACCAATACTACTACAGTAATGCTGCTACTACTACTACTACTACTACTACTACTACTACTACTACTACTACTACTACTACTACTACTACTACTGTTATTATTATTATTATTATTATTATTATTATTATTATTATTATTACTATTATTATTATTATCATTATTGTTACTATTATTATCATTATCATAATTATTTTCATTATCATTATTATCATCATTACTACTGTTATTATTATCATTGTCATATTTTTTTTTATAATGGTAATCCTCATCCTTATCATTATCATCATTACTATCAATTTATTTGTTTCCACCGCGTCCTGTGTGCCCGTTGACGCATTGACCCAAGTGGCCATGATGTCACAGCTTCAAGCCATGTCTCACCACCCACTCACTCCCTTGGCTGCAGCCACAACCACACTTACGTTATTGGACAAAGTCTTAACTGACAGGAAAACACTTAATTCCAGCCGCTCGTTGATTATGTCACACTCTATTCTGGTAAATAGTGTGACGCAAAAAAGTGTAATGTGCCGCACAGAGAGAATTTTTATCTTTTATATTGAACACGAGGAAAAGCATGCAATGTGCTTATTTATTGTGTTTTCTTGTCTTATTATTGCCATTATGATTACTTTTACTTCCATCGTGACTCCTACAGAAAGGGAATTTCTGGTTCATTATGATTTCAGTTCACAGTGCTAACCTTACCTGAAGCCATTTCCCTGCTCGTAATTTTGTCTCTTTTACAGCTTCTTTTTACACAGATTAATTTCATAATTAACGGCTCTCCAACTT